>CAWUEQ010000114.1:0-293337 GCA_963921185.1 Dasysyrphus tricinctus | reverse complement strand
ACATACATACATTCAAAAACTGCTAAATTAATCCTCCACCTCCTACCAGCGAATTATATAGTTTATATTTGTTGACCGCACCCACCAAATGATTTTATTTTTCCAAAATTCTATTTTGCAAAACCCAACTAAAATTTGAATATACATATAAATACGAGTATGTTTATATGTGTGTTGCTCACAAGCTCCACAATTAAGTTTCAATTTATTAATCAATTGCAAGCAAATTTGTATTTTGATCATTTTCGAGGTTAAGCAAACAAAAAATGTCGATCCCGCTGCATTAAATTCTATACCTATAAGTCGAGAATTGCTGCCTCGTTTTTCAGAAATTAGGTAGGTATCTGAAGAAATTTGAAAAAATCTTAAATTTTCAAAGCGTGTTAAAATTATATTTGCATTTAGTTTGAGTAGTTGAAACTTGAGAGGTTTCGAAAGTTCTCATTTCAAATACGATTTTAAAAATTTGTATTTTATAATAATTTTGATTAATAACAGGTTATTTTGGTGTATCAGACATATTTCTAGGTTAACCACCTGATGTTAATTAATTAAAATTGATGAACATTACTCAACCCAAAATTTTGCAAACTAGGTACCTACAAATACAGGATTTGGAATATCACGAATAAGCTCTCCGGAAATGGTTTATAACTTCAGTAATTCTTTTTTGAGGTATGAAATGAATGATAATATAACAAGGATTATATTTTTAAAATTATAATGATTCAAATGAACATGATAAATTACTATAAGTAGTGCAAATTCGTTTAGAGTGAAAATATGGCTATTTTGGAATGTTATACACATCTTTTGCGAACATACGACATACTTCTCAACTCGGTAAGCTTATTTTTGCAATAAAACAAATAAAGGTATGTTATTCATCTGTATTTTTTTAACATTTTTTTTATTTCGGTACTGAATAAATAAATACATAAAATAAACAAATAATCCTTCATAATGCTGTATAGAAATCCTCGAAACCACCAAAAACGAAAATTCTTATGTCATTACTAGAAGATCGAAATTATATTTATGAATGTATATGCAAAAGAACACAAGCAAGCGCACAAAAAAGGATAAATGAGAGCAAAAAATGGCAAACACAAACAACCGCCACCAAGTCTGCCATTGCTTCAGAAACCTCATATATTCTTCACATCCACCCCCAAACGTGAAAACAGAGAAATCCTCCAAAGAACAAATTTTTCCTTCAAAAACGAAAATTCTTGCCAAGATCGACAAGAATGAAATAAATATACCTACCTACCTACACACACACAAGCAAAATTTAAGTTGAGCAAACTATGAAGACAAAAAAACTACCACCACTGCTTCACAACCTTCATTAATTGCAAAAAAAAAACAGACAAAATACAAAATACCCAAAAACCAACAACAAAAACAGGTACACTTGCGATAGTGGTGAAATGAATTTCAGTTCGATGCAACTTGAAAGCTTCATATAGAGCAAAAGCTTTTCTCGCCAAGTACAAAACATGTTTGAGGTGGAGGCAATCTAAGTGGAGGCAATCTCAAATAGGGTCCTTTTTCTTTATATGAAGTGGCCTGTCTTTATTATTAGTTAGTCTATGGTGGTACGTAGCGCCGTCCTGTTGAAACCAAATGTTGCCAATATCCTCCTCTTCAATTTTTGTAAACAAAATTGGTTCAACATGGCCCGATAACGATCGCCATTGACTGTAACGGCCACTCGAAGAAAAATGGCCCAATTATGCCTCTGGACCGAAATCCGCACCAAACAGTGGCTCGTTTTGGGTGTATCGGCTTTTCAATGGCGTGCGGGTTTTCTGTGCCCCAAATGCGATAATTTTGCTTGTTTACATACCCGCCAAGATAAAAATGAGATTCATCTGAAAAGATGATTTTTTTGGCAAAATCGGCACCCTTCTCTAAGTCGGTCGCAGGCCACTTAGCGAAGCAGCCATTTGAATGAAATTATTTTCCATTATTAACCGGAAGGATTGTACTTTCAATAAAAGGAAATTTGAGAATATTCAGTAGTTTTTTAATAGCATTTTCAAAAAAAAAAGTTATTTGGCGGACCCTTTACTTACCTACTTATCTGGCTCCAAATCCATGAGGTCGCAGCCTGAAACACGACAGCCTTCTATCCTCTACGATCCCGAGCACACTGTCATTTGACTAAGCTTCTAGGCATTCACGATGGCTTGGTCTTTGGTTCAGTCTTCTTCCTTCCCTTGAACCTAGAGGCTGAGATTCAAAGACTCTCTTGGCTGGAACATTATTGTCTATTCACTCGATGTGATGACTACATCCACATTCTGATACAGCTCTTTCCTTTTCTTTTTCTTTTTCTTTTTCTTTTTCTTTTTTTTTCTTTTTCTTTTTCTCTTTCTCTTTCTCTTTCTCTTTCTCTTTCTCTTTCTCTTTTCTCTTTCTCTTTCTCTTTCTCTTTCTCTTTCTCTTTCTCTTTCTCTTTCTCTTTCTCTTTCTCTTTCTCTTTCTCTTTCTCTTTCTCTTTCTCTTTCTCTTTCTCTTTCTCTTTCTCTTTCTCTTTCTCTTTCTCTTTCTCACTCTCTTTCTTTTTCCCTTTCTCTTTCAGCTCTCCCGTTTTGCTAATGGTATGACTCTCGGCGCCATAAAGCAGAGCTGCTATGGTAATTCTCCGTCGGATCTCAACCAATATGTCGTTCGTAGGATTAATATTTACTGCTTCGAAATAATTGTTGATATCAACAGAAAGGTTTTGTACTAGCCGGTTGACAGATCTGTCATTGTTTGTTGATAGCATGTATTTAGTCGTGTCCTCGGGTCCTCGCTTACTTCAACTAGACCAGTTTAAGATATTGTTTTGAGACTGCAAGTGATACATGACTTTGAGGAAAGAGGAGCGATTTCTCAACCATCATCACAGCAGAGAGGAAGGTGTTATAGTTTGGGGAGCAATATCCTATTGTGACGCGATAGATTATGGTAGTTTTAAGCACCAAAAAGACGGGAAGTAGCTAAAAATCTTTAATATATGGAATAAAATAAAAGCATATATTATAATTTTATTATTTTAAAAAAGTCCACCTGGGCTTCAAAAAAGAAAAACACCTTTATAAAAAATATGCACCTGAAGATGAAATTTTAATTTCGAAACGCGTCGCCAAATTACAAAAAATTATAAGTTGTGACTGTTATTTAAAATTTTTTTAAATAATAAAATTATAATAATAAAATTATAATATATTCTTTTATTTTATTCCATATATTAAACGAACACAACTTGGAGACCAAATCCAATATGAATAAAAATCTTTACTAGATACAGAGATCTTTTTGAATTAACATCATGGATCCAACGGATTCGATAAATCATCCATTATGTACACTGTGTGACAGTGAAAAATACTTGAACCGAGACATTTAGGCATTTTTTGAAAAAAACTGTTAGTTTTCTGCGATTAGTACAGTGTCTATGCACTCAATAAATAAATATAAATATTTTATGTATGCATTTATTAAAAACAAACCGGTTATCTGTGATAAGTACAGATTCTTTGTAGTGAGGACAGATCAAATTTGTATGTAATGAGTACATATTTATGTAATGAGTCCATATGTTTATGTACTCCATGTGTGTATGTCCTCACTACATATGTTTGTAACGAGTCTATGTACTCAATTCATATTTATGTAATGATTCCATTTTCCATATGTCTATGTACTCCACATATTTGTGTAATGAGTCCATATGTCACTACACATTTATGTTATGAGTCCATAAGAGAATCCTCTGTAACGTTTCACCTTATTCTGAAAGTTTATTTTCTGGATACTTACTCGGATTTGAACTGGGAACCTTTCACACACGAAGATAGCACGCATCCACTAGGCCACTAGGGGCATACAAAACTGGTGCCAAAACGGAATAAGTTGAAACTCATTGCTTGGATTGCTGAAGTGCTCAATATACACATAAAGTCAGTACAAGTTGCGTGGCCCAGCGGGAAAAATTAAAAAAAATCATTGAGGAAAAACCTGCTTTTTCCTTGAGGAATGGAAGCTGTACCTGCCACTTTTCAGCTTATTCCTTTGATGAATTTAACATGGGCGTGTCATTGGCGGGAAGCACATGCCACTTTCTCGATGAAAATTTACTAACGAATTCACTACTTCAATGAAAGTTGTTTATTCACCGAACCAGGTGATGAAAAACATGGTGATTGCATAATCTGTGAATTCACTACATACGGGTATTTAGCTTTTTCATCAGTTCAATAATTTCGATGAAAAATCTAATGAAAATTCGGTTATGAAATCACCAGGTTAGTGGTAGTTTCTTTTTCATCAATTAAATCCTCCCATTTGTATTGTTTACTAGACCCCAACGGTAATGCACCCTTTATTTTAAAATGAAAACAAACCAAAAAGTTGTTTCCATTTCAAATCAAAAATTTTTGGCGTTTCGACAAACGCAATTTCTATTTACAAGATTTTTTATTGAACAATAAATATTTACAATTTGCTTAATGTTAGTTATCTTAAAGTATACATTGATTATTACATAAAATATGTTAGCACAATAGGGGGCCTAACTGTTTACATTGAGATTTTTTTTTCAAAATTTATATTTAATTGTCATTTATGTTTATTTCTGTTCTTAATCTATTGGCTGCTTTATTTCTCGGATTGTTCAGGTCCGGTTGTCATTGTTGTGATTGGTTCGCAATTTCTATTGACTTCAGTTTATCTTACATGGACTTTCTTACAGAAAGTCACTGTGAACTGTATCCAACAAAATGAGAATTTATAGTTGCCAAAAAATAATAAACTACTTTGTGCATTACTATTCATCGTTGGAATCATCGATTACAATTCACCATGAGTTTCACTCACATTTGTTTTTTTTTGTTCTCGCCATGAACACTTTTCAAAGCAGATGAGTGGATTCAAACAATGAACTGATGATCTTGTACATTACTTTTCCACAAATTTTCCATCACATACTTTTCCCTTTTAAATTCACCGAAATAAAGGGTCGGTTCATAAACACAAAGCAGAAAGTAGAATCAAAGCTACGAACTGAGGAAACTTTGCATTACTCTTCACTTACTAAATCATTGCATGTCGTTTCTCTTATGATTTGGCAAGTGAATTCATTGATTATTTCAGCAATAAATTTCATTGAGGACGATATTTCCCGCTGGGGGACTCAGCACTGTAGCTAGTCAATAGATACATGTGTAGGTATTGAGTATATACCGTCTGTATGTCTGCTATTACACGATGAAACTAGACGCGTGCAACTTTTCGAACACCATAAGTGCAAAAGAGAACAAAATAATCGAAAAGTAGAGACGGAGAAAAACTGCCCTGTTTCGCGTGGGTAAAACTTTCGGTGCAACTATTTGACGTTTCTCTTTTCTCTTGTTCGTTTCTTAAGTACTTCCTTCATATGATTTCGTTGTGCGAGGAGTAAACATCGACGCAACAAACAGTCAGGGTTACCACTTCTCTGAAAATTTTTCACATTAAATTAACAAAAAAACTTTTTTCGCAGTAGACTTATATTTAGTCGTTTTTTTTCAATAATAAAATAAATATAATTGTAAAAATGAAAAATATAAATAAAAATAATAATAATAAAAATTAGCTCAAATATTTTTAATAATATGCCTGTTCGCGTGCTTCCCAAAACTATGAATTTAGCCCGTAAGTTCTATCAAAGCTCATATAACAAATTAAATTGTAATAAAATTTCTAGTTTTGGGAAGTAAATCTGTAAACCTACCTATCCGATTTTCACTTTATGTACCTGCTAATTATTGTTCGAAAAATCAAGCGCAGCAGATTTTATTAAGGTAGTAGATATATTCTGAGAAAAAAATGCAGTAGATCTACTGCAATTGCAGTAAAGTGGCAACCTTGACACAGTCCAACTCGGAAATGAAAAATAAAGAGAACTGTCAAATGTGTTCCATGAATCTGGTTTCAACGTGTAATAGCGCTTGAATCAGTGGACGAAAAAACAAAGAAGAATTCGAAGAAGGCGCATGCATCTAGTTTCATCGTGTAATAGCAGAGAGCAGACTATTGAATAAATGTCGAAATGGCACACGTCGTATTTACTCAACAAATAACTTAATGTAACGTATAACAGTTTCAGTTGCATGGGTTGCGCTTGATATGTGTTGAGTATATACCGTCTGTATTGAACAAATGTCACCATAGACTCTGTGCAGGTTGCATATACTCAGTACATAACTTTATGCAATAAATGTTTTCTATACTTGGATGGCTGGTGCTTGATATGAACTGAGTAAATACCATCTGCATTGAATAAATCTCGACATAGACTCAGTACACGTCATATTTACTCAGTACCTACATAACTTCATGTAATAAATGTTTTTTATTGGTGGATGGCTGGCGCTTGAGTATATACTGTTTGCATTGAATAAATGTCACTATAGACTCAGTGCACGTTGCATATACTCAGTATATAACTTTATGTATCAAATGTTTTTTATTGTTGGATGGCTGGCGCTTGATATGCGCTGATTATATACCGTCTGCATTCTATAAATGTAGACATAGACTCAGTACACGTCGTATTTACACAGCACATAACTTAAAGTAGTTAATAATTTTTTATTTAGATGGCTGGCACTTGATATGTGTTGGGTATTAAACGTCTCTATTGAATAGGTATCGAGAAGATAGACTTAGTACACATTGCTTACACCCCTATTACGGCTATCAATTATCAACTTGATAGTTGATAAATTTTAAAATCGATGTTTAAAAATGCAACTGATAAAAGTTTCGACTGTTGGGAATAATACAAACCGTTGCGAAAAACAAGAAAATAAAAAGAATTGAAAGAATAGTTGTATAGTTCTTTAATAAATTGAGTTTAAAAAACAAATTTTGAAGGTTTATCAACTATCAAGTTGATAATTGATAGCCGTAATAGGGGTGTTATACTCAGCACATAAGCTTAATTTTTAAATTTAAATTTTATTAAATCTAAGCATACTTGACCTTAGCTGGTCCATAGTTTTGTATTGAGTATATTACGTCTGTATCCAATACACAAATCAGTACTCTAGATTGTTAGTTTTATTCGATACATAACTTGAATTATAACTAGTACACATTAACTTTACTTAGTGAATAGACCTTCGATGGCAATCCTTTGAAAACATCGGTACATACAATTTACATTTATGGTTCTGTACGGAGTGCATTCATTTTTCCCTCAGTGCAAACTCCAATATAAAATCCAATTGAGCGTTGCATAAAAGCTCACACAAAAAATTTGATAAAATGTTAAAATCCACTTAAATCAGTCAATTTTAGGACGATTTGAATGAAAAAAGACTTTTTAGAACCTACATTGAACATGTTTTTCAAATATTTAAAGAAAAAAGGGCATCAAAAATTTAAATAGTAGTTAGAACCCTTCTCAATGTGAGAAATATACTAAAAAAAATAAAAATCACAAACATTTTCGATTTTGGTTCTTTGCAGTTTTGCAAAAAAAAGAATAACTTTGTTAAAAAGGCCTATTTTTCTTCTTTCAGAAAAAAAAAACAAAATCGAAAATCAAATAGTAAACAAAAAAGTTATGAGTATTAAACTACCAAAAAGGGGTTTTTACGTCCTTAAACGAGTTTTTTAGGATATGTGGCAATTTTTTGTATACTATTTTACTAAGTTCTTCAAGACCTGCAAAATGACATAGGTCTCGGGAAAAGTATATTCAATTTTTTCTTTGTCTTACAGTGTTATAGGGCTGGCTCCCATAGAACGTTGACGAAGCAAAACGATGGCAAGGAAGTGCTAGTTCACGTCATTAAGTTAAATTTGATTGGGATTTCACTTAATTAATGAAAAATTAAATTGAAAGCCGATGGCAAACATGATGATGAAAACATCCTTTTCTCTCCATTTTTTGTATCAGTTATCACGATTACCCCCGAAGTTGCGTTTATATTTTTTTTTCCATACGCTTTTTTCCATGCGTCCAAAATCTGCTGTGGGCTCTCGGTCTAATAACAATAGTAAAGTTTCGAAGATAGAGCTTTGTCGTTATCCACACTTGACTAACAACAAATATGATTTCAAATCTAGCAAGTCAGTAATTAATAGTAAATTTAATAGTACCTAAGTCAGTAGTTCTTGAAAATAAATATGTTTGTAAATATGTACCTACATCCGAGTATCTTGACTTCTGATTGAATTAAATAAACAAAACACAAAAGTTTGACAGAGAGAAAGCTGCAAATATTCTTCAGGCAAAATGTTATTTTCAGCTTAAAAATCTATTTCCTTGTTCCAATATTATGTAAATACATACATATGTACATACATGTAGTAACTTCCTCTAGCTATGTTTCAGTATTATTGTATGGAGCACCCTGAAACTAGAGCGTTTAGCCATGGAGCGTTCCTGTTCTAAAAAGCATTCTTGGTGAAACTAATAGGTTCGAGGAATCAAAGTCAAAATTTTAAAACTTCCAACAACCTTTAGGGCCTTTATTGCATCGTTCAAAACTTAGTGTACAACATAATATCTCTCTTTTATTTCACTTACTTATATAAATTTTATTTTTGTTGTTGATGTATGATATAGGTACTATGAATTCCTTAAGCTTGTTGCTTGTTTTGTTGGAATGTTTCCGGTTTTAAGGGGGGCAAAATATTTCCTCTTTGAAAATCATTGCATAAGTTTTATTTATTTGACTTGTGAAACGAAGAAATGTTGCCATAATTTATTTGCTAGGAACAAGTTGGCTTGAAGGTTGTAGAAGAAAGTATTTACAACATATTTAGATTAATGTATAAGATAGCATTCATTGAGGGTATTATGAGGTACTTTCCTTATAAACTTTAAGAAGCTAATGATTTCAATTTTAATTTGTGTTTCAGAAAACAAATTCATTTTCGTGTTAGTCACAGGTTCCAATACTGATAGAATAGTATAGGTAAAACTGAATGGATATATTTTACAAAAAAAAATCGTTCCACCCAGGTGAAACTTGCTGAATCTTTTCATTTACCATGAGAATGAAGAATTTTTTATTCGATTTGATTTGAGTCACCAAAAACATTTCGCATGGAAGTATGGTTTTTTGAGGGACAGAAAGAGGAAGGAAGAGGAAAATCATCCTTTTACCATTGATATTTTTGTGAATTCTTCTGATTATCGATTTGGATTAAAGTTATACCAAACACTTTGAAAAGTGGCCAGTTAGACCATTCTCCCAGAAACGCATGGGTGAATTTGGTAGCATTTTCGGTTTAAAGCTAACTTTTGAGCGAAACAAACATACTCAATAATAAAAACCTTTGCACGCGTAATTTTTCCATTATAGATACCCCCCATTTCCGGTTTATTCAATAGACTTCAAATCAAAAAAACTTCACAATTTTGGAAATGTAGAATAGAACAAAATTTGTAGCTGTTCTGGGATAGTTGTCGATGTTTCTTCCTCAGTTCCAGGAAATTATACACGTTATCTGAACGCACCCAATTAAATGGTAAGTTTTGATGCCTTGATGAAGTTTTTCGTGTCTTTTTGGTGGGTATTGGTGAATTGGAGTCAAGGCCGTAGCAAGGCGGTTTTTCGAAAAAATTTCACCATTTAAGCTAAGTATATTGACCGGCAATTTTCTTGCATGCGAGAAAATAGTGTTGTGAATAAAAAATATTTTTTGTATGGTCGGGTTACACTTTGAAAAAAAAATACAGTAGATGCTCGATTTAGTGAATCTCAAAATAGTAAAATATCCACAATAGTGAACACACAAAATTGTATATAAAAATGTATTTTGTATAAAAATGTTTCCCAAGCTTTTGAGATTGCTTAAGAACACTGAGGAGTTGTTTCTGTTTAAAACCTCAAAGAAAGCTTTGTTTAAAGCATAGTTAACAGTTCCCATGCGAAAAAAATATCCAAATTTTCAAAACGATCCATCTATTCTGTGCACCAAATTGAATAATATTCAAGGCAAAAAACGTGTGCTCGGCCTAAGCCACCCATTGAGTCATTAATTTACCCTTTATTAATAAACTATAGGCCTTACAATGGAAAACAATTATTTTTGGATGCCAAAACTATTTGCATGCTCATAAAGCCTTGAGGTAAAAAAAAATTTTGTTTTGGAAGTGTAAACCGACCATCCAAAAAAATATTTTATTCACCACACTTTTTTCGCATGCAAAACAATTGCCGGACCATTGTTTTGCATGACATTCCATGACAGAAATGTGTTTTTTTTTGCATAAAACTGTAAGCTAATCATACAAAAATTAATTTTGCCTTTCACCTCAATTATTTTGTGATATGCGAGAATATTTGCGTATGTTTTTTTTTGCACACGAAATTAGGCTTAACGCTTAAATTTCTATTTCTTCTGTCGAAAAATTTCTTTCCGGTGTGCATGTTGAAACCCCTTGAGTCGCATAATGCATATGAAGCCAAATATGGCAAGCCCAAAAATCACCATAAAAGCAAGTAAAACACGAAAGCACACAAATCCTTTTACAATTTGGAATTGAAATTTTAACTTACTGTTTTGCATAGTTTTTTTAAATTTTGTTTATAGTAGCACACCATAAATTTCACTTTTACCGTACACGCTTCATAAAATCGCAAATATTTTGACAGTTTCACCACATATAATCATATCATATCATATGATTATTTGTGGTTTCACGTTACATGGACAAAAAAATACAAAATTCCATCATTACACAAATATCTGTTTTATTGGAAACCAACTTTGGTCTTAAAAAGCACTGACAAAGATTAAAGCTTTTAGAAGCCATATACCCCCTTCTGAAGATAAAAAAAATACTTGCATTGTATTCTTCTACAAGAGTCCGTTAGTTTTTTGCGCCGCACAGTGCGTCGATTGTATGGAGATGGTGGACAAAAATCAATTCTCCAAAACTAAGTTGACTTTGCAAAAAAAAATTTTTGGAAATGTATTAAAAAAGATATTTTATAAAATCTAACGAAATTTTCACGCCCCCTGCCACGCCCACTTTTGAATATGGTTTATATCTTAAGAATTGTTTGCACGATTTCAATAAAATTAAGAGAATTTGACTTTCTAGGTGAGTTCAAAAACAAAAAATGGTGTGGACCCTATCCGCCCACTGCCACGCCCACTTTTTTATATTGTTTATTTCAAATAAACCGCTTGTAAGATTTGAATAATATTTTGGAAATTTGAATTAGTTAGTGAGTTGAAAAACACAAAATATTGTTAACGTTATTCGCCCCCTGCCACGCCTTTTTTAAATCGTGAACAATACTTCACAAATACATGATTTTAAAATAATATTTTTTAGATAAAGTCTGACAACACAAATAAACAAAACCAAAAAATATAAATTTGTGCATACAAATGAACAATTCTTTTTTAAAAAATCAAAAATCGGAGTTCTATTTTCAAAACCTTTAATGATAAAAAAAGTAAGCGCAGCCAAAGATTTGTCAACCCATTCAGTATTTTGTATATGTATATTGTGCAATTTCTTCTTGATCTTCCTTCGATAGTTTTAGATCTTTTTTTTTTTTTAATTTGAAATCAAAGGATCAGATCTGAGAAGCAAGACTGTCCAAATATCTTCGTTGGTTGCGACCCTCAGCTCTTCAGTTGTCCAATTCAACTGAAGATTCTCAAATTTTCGTTTTTTCGTGTTTTTGGACGCTTCTGAAAATGGTGTTTGGGGTCTTCCCTAACTAGTTCCTGGTTCATCAAAAGGCGATACATTTTGCAGATAGGTTGAAATGCTATCAGGAAGAGTAAATCTATTTTTAAGCCAAGCCTCATGGCGCTTCTTGAAAAGAGCATGATTCCTTGAACATTGTTTCCATCGTCGTTCAAGGTTTGAGTCAACAAACTTAATTTTGGACTTTTAATCATTTTTAATTTTAAAAGGACATTTATTTTTCTTCAATTCATTCAAAATAAATGTTAAAATATCTTCAATTCATGATTTTTTATCAAAAGAAATTAATTTTTCACCAACTTGTTGATTTTTAAAGGTTTGACCTTGTTCTACGAAAAGTTGAATATTTTGAAGGTTAGCAAAGAGTAGCATGAAAACTTTGCATTTTCGCAAAGTAAAATTATAAGACAATGTAATGACACTAAAAATTCTGCTACACTTTGCTAAACTTTTTTTAAAAGCTTAACCAATAGAAAAAAATGCCTTAAAAATATGATTTTTTTCAATAATTCACTTAAGTTACAAATTATTTCAAAAACCAAATAAAATTAGTCATAGCAGCTCTAAATGAATCCATTATTAATAATCACTGCCAAAAAATATTTTTGTTCAATTACTTTTCTTTCACCAGCTAAATCACTTCACACAAAATCGCGTTTCACAACAAGACTCTGACTATTATTACCTTATATGGTTTAAACAATTCCGCTTATCTATCATCTAAAAAAAGCAAACAACAAAAAAACATTAAATGACAGTTATTCAACATGTGCTTGACCCGAATCAAAGCATAATAGAACAAATAGCGTTTTTTGATTTTTGTCCACTGGTCGACACGCACTGTGCGCCGCAGCAGAGTAGAAATCGTAATTTCCCACAAGGAATTATTTGCTGGATATTGGCAACTTTGTAATGCTGTATTCAAGACATTTTTTGCTATACATACAATCATAATACAAAAATGTAAGAAATTACGTGTTCTACAAAATACTATATTCAAATAATTTTTCGCTCAGATGAACGAGAGACAAGATAAACTCTAAAAACAATTTTTACTCATAAATTTTAACAGTTTTTCCATCATAACTTTTCGTCTGAAAGAGATGTCAAAAATTTGTGAGCAAATAAATGTTCTATCAAATATTCTTACCTTCAAAGTCAAACAAAAAATATTTCTCTACGTTCAATAGGAGCCGAGAAAATTGCATTTAAGTCTTTGAAAGCTTTTTTTCAAAATGGCGGACAACGCCTATGTACTTATTTTGTTCGAACTTTGTGGATTCAGATTCTCCAAGAAAAAACCGACGCAGTAGATACATATTTCGAATTATACTGTGTATGTACATTGACACAGAGGTGAATTTTTAATAAGAGGGTTTTTTGATAGGAAATCAGCTCAAGATGAAAATTCATTTTCTGCATCCATCAATTACATTTTGCTAGGAAAAATATAAGATAGATATAAAAACGCGCACTTTACTTGTTTTTTTGTTTGCTCTTATGTTTTTGCCAAACCATATATTTTGAATAAATTTAAAGTTGCTTTAATTGCGTTCTAAAATTTTTTCAACATCATTCAAGCATTAAAAAACTTGATTTCCCTTGAGCTTTTAGCTGCTATTTCAGTATCAGTTTCCACTAAGTAAGGTTGAAAACAAAATTCTATTTTTTTGTTTTTTTTTGTTTGCTGATTGTCTGGAAATATTTTAAAATATAATTATGTGCATAGATACATCGTCTCAGTGGAACCACATAAATCTTAGTTGAAAATTCAAAATGCAGCCATAATATCTCCGAGCACAGAGGATAAATCATAAGTTTTCTGATGTTGGCCTTCTGGTCTAGAGCCTCTCATTTATTATGCGTTCAAATTGCTTGGAATATTAATTTCTATGCAATTATTATTTCCTACAATGACTTTATCTATACCTATAGCTTAGTTGACTATATTTAGCTGAGAACGACGACGACAAGGCCTTCAACGGCAGTAAACATTAATAATTGAAAACTTTAGAGCATGTCGATGGCGCATTGAAAGAGTTTAAACACTTAAGTTTCATGGTTGGTATGGTATGGTATTACCACATTTGCCTCTAAGAATTTAAAATAAATGTTAAGTAGGTTTCATTCTTTAAACAGAAACCATCACCACATAATTGCAAGCATGTGACAAAACTGATATTCAACAAAGAGGGCACATAGTTTGGGATTATAATTAATAATACACTTCAATTAATTATAAATGTCATAATAACTAAGTCAGAGGTTATAGAAATTAATTGAATAGTGGCACTAGAATGACAATTAATTGGAATTAGATGAATATTTAGGCTACCAGTACATCATTTGGAAATGGTTTGGACTCAAGTCCTTGGACATAAGGTTGCGGGGCATAGGGCCTCCACTACTCCTACGCGCCATGGTGTACGGTTTCTGGAGATGAACCTCAGCTCTCTCCAACTCTTCCCCAGTTGTGCTGATTCCTCTTCGACCGTTCTTTGCCAATTACGTCTAGGTCAGCCAACTCGTCCTTCTCGTGGCATCGCTTGACTCGCAATGCACTCGTAACCATTTCGAAGCGTATGTGCAGTCCACTTCAACTTACGTTTTCGAATTGTTGGAGTCGATGGTTTCCTGACCCGTGCTCGCATGTAGTTTATCATTGGAGATACGGTTAGGCCAGAAAATCCTCAAAATGTTTCGCAGACATCTATTCACGAACGTGTACAGCTTTATTGTAACAGCGGGTGTTACTTTTCAAGTGCTGCAACCATAAAGAAGCACGGATTCAACATTGGAGTGGAACAGTCGTAGCTTGGTCTTCAGACTTATAGAGCTGTTTCTTCATATTTTTGACAGCATTCCGAACGCAGCCTCTGCTTTCCAGATTCGGCTGATTATTTCTAGTTCGGTTTCACTTTCTCTCTTCATTCTTGTTGTCATTTGATAGAGATCTATGATACTATGAGAAAGCAGGCATATGTACGTCGTCCACATAGTCCTGATGTTTGAGAAATGATTGCAGATTCCACCGAACTTCCAGTCGAAAAAGCTACATGCAGCACATCACTTATCACCAACGGGAACAGTATTGGTGACAGTATACAACCCTGTCTGACCCCACTTTGGATTTCAAACTCCTCTGACAACCTTTCTTTTTGCAGAACGTGACATTTGGATCCATAAGTTCTAGCCTACGCAAAGCAAGCCAGACAAACTCTCTATTGACACTGTCAAATGCCTTTTCAAAGTCGATGAACAGAAGGTGAAGTGGTGATCGATATTCAATGCACTGTTCGATGATGATCCACAAGGTGTTGATCTGGCCCACACAGGAAGATGCAGTGCGGAATCCTGCTTGCTCGGCGTCATGCGTATCTTCAAGGTGGTCTTATATTCACTCCAGGACGATTTTGGCTATTACTTTGGCTACAGCAGGCAGCACGCAAATTCCTCTCCAGTTTTTGTACTGCGTAAGGAATGTCTCCTTTCTTTGGGAGCTTGACAAATGACAATCATTCTTAGGAAAATTCTCTGTTTCCCAAGCTCTCTCAATGAGTTGATGCAAAATGTTCAATCATTTGTAAAAGTTTTTCAAGGTTGCGTGCCATTTTTTGGATGTTTGCAACAACTGGTATTACATCTGAAATCTGCGATATAGGTACTATAAGGCAAGTTTTGGATTCGTGCAAAAACAAAATTTCGAGAGATTAATGAAACATGACATTACGATGATAGAAAAGAACAAAAAAGTGGGTGGCACAATTCTGTCTGTTTGTCTTTCTGTCTGTTCGTCTACAGCCTAAACGGCTTGATCGATTTTCTTGAAACTTGGTACATAGTGGTTTTTGGTAATTCTACCCACACGTCTTTTTCATTTTTCTTAAACCAAAAATAACGGTACCTGCTACACAATTTTCTTATCAATTATACATAATCGCTTTTCTCAAAAATGGCTCCACAGCTTTCTTCAAAATGGTAAGACTGATTTCAATTTGATCGACATATGTAGGTACTTTATATATTTTTATTATATATTATATTTTGTTTTTCTCAAAAACGACTCCTACGATTTTGACGAAACTTTTTCCATATACTAAATTCCATATCATAATTTCCAAAAAAAAAATTTTGAATTTTTAAAAGAGTTTCAATTTTTTTTTTGAAAATTCGATATCTCAAAAATAGGTTGAAATTTTTTTTCAAATTTTGTTTTTATATACTTTAGATTTGCATACCAAAATTTGTCCTTTAAAATGTTTTAAGAATTTTCTATACAAAAAAAAATATTTTAAGAAAGCGCTCCAACGATTTTAAACTTTTTTTTTCATACAATCATATTCACTAAGGAACTAAGATGGCATTCTTTTTTTTTTTCACCTGAAAATGTCAAAGTTGTTTTACCTAGTTTAATTATCGTATTTCATGCATCTTTACATTTTTCTCTCATAATTTCCATGTTTTTATATACAATTTTCTTAAATCAACCCGCAGTGTTTTGAACATAAGAGCAAGTATGTGCGACCCAGTCGTGCATTTTATTTAAATGAGTTTCTAAAGTTTTCTTCAAGATCACAGTATGAATATCAGCAAGTTGTGCTGTGAGCTCGAAAAAACTTTTGAATTTGTAAATAAAATCTATGTTTGATTGCAAAAAGAATTGATGATGGCTCAAGAATTATTTTGTTAACTTGCATGGCTTCCTCGGGTAGATATTTCCAGAAATTACTGTTAAATGTTAAAAATCATTACAGCTGTAATTTTGAGCACAAGAAATAATGCGTCTGATACTAAATCCCAAAAATATAAAATATGAACAAATTGAGGTATTGAGACAATCCATATAACCCAATCCATGTCGTGCAAAGAAGAAAAACCATATCTGCATTTTTAGCATTTTGAGATAAATGCGTTTTTTTGTTTTCATCACTCACGGTATTGTTTCGTTGATGAATAGTTTTCTGCCATTTCTGCAAGTAAATCATTTTTTTTTTAGATTTTGCCAGATCTACAATGCTTGTATGGTGGTCACTTCGAGTTTTGCTAGTACTTCGAGTTTTCTTAAAAACAACATGATTCATTGATCGTTTTCATAAGTGCTTTTAACCATTAAAAAATCAAGCTAAGATGCCAAAACTGGCCCGAACTCAATAAAGCCAAAAATACAGGTACCTCTTTTTTCTCAAGACGGCATATATTTTTCGATGCTTTTTTTTTAAATAAGTTTTCCTCTGTTTTGGAGAGAAGTTTAGGCTATGTTATATAATATTTATACATAAAGCTGGTAAAAGTTCCCATGTTAATATTACTATTCAGAAAAAAATGCACAATTTATATTGACTAGGACAATATCAATCAGTCCTAGTCGATACGAAACTTTCATTTTGCTTGGATTTAAACGTAGAAATAGAAATAGAAATATTAAACTATTTGATAAGTTTCGACAAAAAAGAACGTTGATTTTTTTCTTTCCCAAAAAATGTCGATAGCTAAAAGATATGTAAATTTGCAATCCATCAATCCAGAAAGTTTAGTCCAGCATGAAATAATATTGCATATACGCCGAACATAGTTTGTTTATTAGGGTTCCACTTCAACTACATATCAAAAATGAAAAAAAAATTAAAACTTTTGAAATCAGGATTCCTTATTTTTCAAAGAAACCATTCATATGTACATACAGTAGAAATCATTTAATCGAAAGAAAAGGTATTGCTATTTCGTTTCTATAGCTGCTCATGATGCCTCAAAGATATTTGCTTTAAAATGAAAACTCGACTCTGCAACTTTTGACATTATGTAGCTATTTACGTTCATTTTACATATGTTTCATAAATAAATAAAAAATAAATTTGGTGGCGCAACAGCTCGTGGAGAACTAGGGCCTAGTGACTTACAACTCACAACCATTCATGTGTGCGTGTTATTGGCAGGAATGGAGGGGACCTACAGTTTTTTGCCGAGTCCGAACGGCTAAATTTGAAGCACTTTTTCATGACAAGTATACTTTTGGAGGATTTGTCAGATCCTCGCAAGAGGCAGTACCTCGCATAAGACATTTCTGTTTTTAGGTGGCACGGCTGGGAATCGAACCCACGCCTTCGGCAGGACAGTCCTACGCACTAACCATCACACCACGAGATACTACATATGTTTCATACATATCTATGAATAAGAATACCAAAACTATACACTTTAGGAAGTTTATCATTTATCTAGAACAATAAATTGTGGAATGACTTAGTGGGCTTTAGGTCAATAAAGAGATGTTAGATTAGCTTAGTTAGCGACAAAGGTCACTTAAATCATTATCAAAGGGCACGGTAGTTTGCCCAGCCAAGTTCGAGGCACTACACCCTTTTTACAGGAACAAACTCAGGCGATTTTCAACCTCCCTCTAACTTCAGAACCAATAGAGTCTGAAACTTCAAATTCGTAGTGTTTGCTGAGCTGATCAAACACAGGTGGCTCACCAAATTTCAACTCTTTAACATTAGAAATTCCCGAGATATAAGACTTCAAAAATCGCAAAAACCGTAACTGACTGACTCACTGACTCATTGACTCACTGACTCACTGACAGAGCATCAAAATTATGGAGCACTTCCCGACATCGTGGGAACTTGAAATTTCGCACAACGGTAGGCCTTGTGATGCATACAAAGGAAAAAATCGATTGTTGTAGAACGATGAAAATAGGTAGAGCGGTGGGGTTCGACGTGCATACAAAGATAAGTCAGAAATTTATAATTTTCACCTCAAGGGGCGTGGCATCTACCCACTTTTAAAAAATGTAATCAATTGTATAATCAAAGACCGTATAATACCAAGATACTGCATCTCAACCAACCACCAAAAATCAGCTTTAGATGCGGTCGGTCGGGGGAAAGGGAAACATTCTCACGTATTGTATCACATTCGAACTCACATAACACATACAGACATGCAAGCCTTTATTCGCCGCAGACCCACGACTCAGCGACCGCGCCACCGACGATTGTAAAACTTATACATAGACGGGGTTCTCACTCACACATCTATGGGGTCACCACTGGGGTCGTCACAGTACTAGCGCTTTGACTGCGAATTTTTACACTAGATGCAATATCTTGGTATTATACGGTCTTTGGTATAAAAAAATAAAAAAACCCACCAAATTTTAATCATTCATCATTTAATATCATTTTCTGTTATAATTTGGAGTTGTTTCGATTTTATTCTAGTTCAGATATTTGACATTAAACTTCATGAGCTTAAAACTTGGCATATATTTTAGATCTCATTACTTTTTTTGGCTGACTTTTACGCACAGGTTTCTTGCACATATAAGAACTTGGCTCTTTTTTTAACATTTATGTTTTTGTTGTGATTTATTTATCTAGAACTTTCTAATTTATTTTGGTACACTTTTTAAAATTATGTACATAAACAAAATTGCAATGTCTTCGAATTTTTGTTTGTTTTTCTATTTTTATTTTTCCTGGTAAAAGGTAAATCACTATTCAATTGAAATTTATTTAAAGCAAGAAGATACTCGGGTTCAAGAATGTCTGCTAAAATTGAACGGAAATTTTGATGAATTCAAAAAGTTTTTCATTTAATTTCTACGTTGAATATTCAACAATATTTTCAACAGGGGTTCGTTTTTTAAGATTTTTTTCTATTTTCTAATGATGGACATTCAATAGTAGAGTCGACCGTGCGTCGACCGACAGCGAGATGTTTAACATCAAAAGTAGATTTTTTTTAAACACTGACTGCTGTGGCTATGGTTGTGTTCATTAAATGGGGTGGGATTCAAAATCGCTAGGGACTTTTAACGAAATTCAATACCAAATGAAAAATATTGCAGCCCACGCCACGTATTCTCTATTGATAGACTTGTTTTGAGCAATATCGTTTCGTGATTGCTACAGGGGTATTTCTTTCAGAGAAACAAAATTCCAGTTTAAAATTTATAAACAAAAATCTTATGCATTAAGTTAAGCATAATAACAAACAATTAAGGTTTCATATCGTTGCATAAAAACTTAAAAAATTAATTAAAGGTTCTTATGTTCCAGGAAACAATAAGTGGAGACCTGGGAAAGGTTATATACATATTACATATAAACTTGACACTGAACACTGTACAGGTATATGTTAAACAGGCTGCGTTTATAAGTATAATACCTATGAATATGCACTTTTCTCATTTTGTATGTGTTTGAAGTAAAATTTTAGGCGAACAGGCTGTTTTCAAAATTTTGAGTTTGAAGATTAATTTTACTAAAACTATTCAGTTAAATAACTTAATTTAAAAAGAAGATTAAATTTCGTGTTTTAAAAAAATTACTGCACGATGTTGTAAGGGGGGATATAAAACCCCCCTTTAAAATGTTTTTTGTTGCAAAAAAAGGGTGTCCTGCTAACTTCATATGAACCAACCAGGACAATTTTCTCAAAAATGATACTAAAAGGCCCGAAAAAGTTGGTTGTTGAAAACGAATTGCATAATTAGGACTTAGTAACGCAAAAAAATAAAATACACAATTGGGTCGCACGTACTTGCTATTATGTTCAGGAGGCTGAGGGTTTGAGAAAATTGTATATAAAGACATAGAAATTATGGCCGAAAAATGTTAAAAAACATCAAATACGATATCAAAGGAAAGGGGACGGTAGTGCCCAGCCAATTTCGCGGCACTACAGCCTTTTATGCAGGAACAAACTCAGGCAATTTTCACCCCCCCTCTAACTTCAGTACCAATAAATTCAGAAACTTCAAATTCACAGTATTTGCTGAACTGATCAAACACAGGTGGCTCACCAAATTTCAATTCCTTAGAATTAGTAATTCCTGAGATATAAGACTTCAAAAATCGCAAAAACCGTAACTGACTGCCTCACTGACTGACGACCTACTGACTGACTGACTCACTGACTGATCATCAAAATTATGGAGCACTTCCCGACATCGCAGAAACTTGAAATTTCGCACAACGGTAGGCTTTGCGGTGCATACAATGGGACAAATCGAAAATCTGCAATTTTCTATTTAGGGGGCCTGACATCCACCCACTTTCCTTAAAATTCTAAAAAATTATTTGGAGCACTTCCGATTGTTGTAGAATGATGAAAATAGGTAAGTCGGTAGGGCTTGAAGTACTTAGAAAAAAAAAAAACTTGGAATTTTCCATTCAGGGGGCGTGGCACCCACCCACTTTCTCAAAAATTCTTATAAACCATATGGGGCGCTTCCGATTGTTGTAACGATGAAAATTGGTAGAGCGTTAGGACTTGACCTGCATACAAAGATAAGATTGGAAATTTATAATTTTCAGCTCAAGAGGCGTTGCATCTACACACTTTAAAAAAAATTGTTATCAATTATATAAAAAAAAAACTGATCCAGCTATTCCGCATGACCTTGCAAAATACGTGGTGCAACGTGCAAATGGGTAACAGCCGAGTTATTCCAGACGTGTACAGGGTTCAGACAAGGAGATGCGCTTTCATGTGATTTCTTCAACCTTGTCCTGGATCCTGGAGCAGATAGTGCGCAAGAGTGGTGTTAGCATGGAAGGCACCGTCTTCAACAGGTCTTCTCAACTGCTTGGCTATGCGGACGACATCGACATCATCGGCCGCTCCAAGAGAGTTGTACTTGAAGCATTCACGGCTATTGATGATCAGGCGAACCTCGTTGGTCTTGAAGTTAATGAGGACAAAACAAAGTATATGCTATCAACAAACAAAGCCTCATCTGTACATCGCCTTGGACAAAACTTCACTGTTGGTAGCAATAATTTCGAGGTAGTCAAGGAGTTCACCTACCTCAGAACAAACATAAATTCAACGAACGACACTTTAGTGGAAATCCGACGAAGAGTTGCCCTAGCGAATCGCTGCTACTTCGGTTTGGCCAAACAAATGGGTTCAAAACTCCTTTCTCGAAAGACAAAGAACACGCTTTACAAAACGCTAATTTTACAAGTTCTACTCTACGGCGGCGAGTGCTGGACGATAGGTAAAAAAGGGAAATTGATACTGGACACTTTCTAGAGAAAAATTCTTCGGCGGATATTTGGTCCTATACGCTCCAGCCAAGAAAATCTTCGAATCCCAGCCCTCAGGTTCAAGACGACCAGAAAGACCGGATATTAAACTTCATGAACTTAAAACTTGGCATATATTTTAGATCTCATTACTTTTTTTGGCTGACTTTTTACGCTCAGGTTTCTTGTGCATAAGAACTTGGCTCTTTTTTTAACATTTATGTTTTTGTTGTGATTTAAACTACCTAAAACAACTGTTTTGATAGTTTGAGGCGAAAAAAAGAACGTCATTTTAATTCTTGGTTGAATATGATTGTAGGGAAAAAAAAGTAAATTGTTGGAGCGGTTTTTTTTTAAAAAAATTATTGCTTATACATATATTTATATTCTTACAACATTTTTAAGGGAAAATTTTGGTATGTAAATCTTAAGTATTTATTTATGTGCATATGAAAATAAAATTTCAAAAAATAAGTAAATATTAATAACTATTTTTTGAAAAATGTTTTCCCATCTAAAGATAGCCTTCACTAAAAAAAATGTATTAATTTTTTTTTAGAAAAGTTGTTGAGCCATTTTTGAGAAAAATGAGATTTGTAAAATTCCGAAAATTTTATTACGGCAGGTGCAGACAGACAGAATTGTAAGACCCACTTTTTTCGTCTTCCCTGTTATCTTATGACATGATGACAAGTCTGTTCCAAATTTTAAGGTCCATTTTTTATATATCGCAAGTAAAAATTAGCGTCTTTTTAATTTCATATGATATTATCATTGGTGGTACATCGTGGCATAATGGCAAGTGCGTTGGACTGTCATGCCGAAGGTCTGGGTTCGATTCCCAGCTGCTGCCACCTAAGAACAGAAATGTTTTTTCCAGAAGTACTGCCTCTTTCGAGGAACTGACAGATTGTCATGAATAAGTGCTTCTCATCTAGTCTTTCGGACTAGGAAAAAAATTGAAACCCTCCATTCCTGCCAACAACACGCTCACAGGAATGGTTGAGAGTTTTAAGTCACTAGGCCCTAGCGCTACCAAATTTATTTATCCACTATCAGGACAACTTTTTCAAAAATGATGAAAAATGATCTGAAGAAAAAAAAATTTGTCGTGATTGCTATTGATCGCTATTTACAATTTAGTTCCTCAAAAAAAATTAATTAATTAATATGGGAAAAAATTTCTTTGCGTAACTATAATCAGCAATTACATAACTAGTTCTAAGCAACTACATGGCTTCTTTCATTTCGTTTATCACCATTTTTGAAAAATTTGTCTTGCTAAGTTCACGTGCGCAAATATTTTTGCGTAGCTAATTCGCAAATAATAACTTTCCAACAACCAAATTTGTTCGGACCGTTTATTTGCATGTTTGAGAAAGTTCATAAGATCAAACGGAGTTAGGGCTAGTTCACACAGCGACGGCAATGCACCGCACGTTTTTTCTGCAGTATAATCCAAACGGCAGTAGAAATCTTATCCAATCCAAGAGATCCGGAAACGTGCGTCGTGTGAAAGATTGCATCTAGCATTTTCACGCCTCTGATCATTTTCACGGATTTATACTGCGAAAAACGTGCGCTGTATTGCCGTGTGAACTAAGCCTTAGCAGGACATCCCTTTTTTTCGCAAAGCAAAAGAGCAACTTATTTTATTTTTGAAGTAAAATTTAGTCGGAAAACGCAAGAATACAATTTACTCCCTTTTTTCACCCCCAAAAACACCCTCCAACTCCGCTGCTGGGAAATAGATTTATTTTACATTCCTTATAGCTCCCTTCACCATTTTCAATCATTAGACTGCTGTTAAGTATTTTTATTTGTAAATGTGTAAGAAGCCTGCACTATAAGTTTCTAAGGAATTTAACACATTTCATAAGAAAAAGACCGAGGGTTTTTTTGTAAGCACGTTCATATAAATCAATAATGAAAAATATGTTAGTGACATTCAATCTAACTTTTAAATTGAAGGAAGTAGACATAAGCTATTAGAATAACGTTCATGGACCGAAGTTGCTTGAGTTTTTTTTTTTACTTTTCCACATGAAGAGATTTTCGTAGTTTCCTTTTAAAGTCTCTGGGTTGAACGCACACACAACGTGAATTACTGTGTTAAAGAATTTTTAAGAAATCCCTTCAAATCGTTGATAGGGGTGATTTTATTCACTCCCCTTCCTTCCTAATTGTCACTACTAAGAACAGAAAATTGTTGGAAATAATGATCCACGTGCGGAAAGGGTCTTAGATATTTTTCACATAACCTCAATCTGAACTTGGATATAATGTGTAAGAGTTCCTTTTTTTATTATTTCACTTTCAATGTATTTCCCAGAGGAGAAAACTAAAAATAGGTCCACACATAAATATATGAACCAATTTCAATATTTATTATAATAATTATATGTAGTTAAAATAAAATTTCAATAATAATTGAAATGGGAGTATGCATACAAGTCAAAACATTAAATCAAAGGCAATTTATTCTTTGCAAGTGTTGTGCTTCTGTATGATTCTTTGATTGAATTTCTTAAACCTTCACTAAAAATTTATTTGAAATCATTACACGTTCATACTTAATTGCCTTTAATTCATTACTCTATTTTTAAATGTGTATTAATTGGTTTTGTAACAGAGGATAACTAAAGCGGGAATAAACTTTTAAATGGATTTAAGGGATTTAATTTTAATTAAGGTGATTATTAATTCAGCTACTGTTGGTAGTATATTTGAAAACAAATATCACGCAAGTTATTGAAAAAAAAAAAATATAATAATTAAAGTAAACAAAGAGAAGCATTCGGTAAACAAATATTTTAAAAATAAATTTACTGCAAATAACTGTTCTGCTTTTAGGCTAGAATTGTAAGTTTACAAACGCATATCCAGATCTTAAAATAATTAGATATAAAATAAACTAATAAATTGAGTAGGTACGGCATTTGTCATAATTCGTATGCATGTAGCCAATTTTAGTAGGAGGAATTGTATGTAACATTTTTATTCAATTGAAATGCGTACGTGACTGCTTCACACGAATCTCCAATAATAGTTCAATAAGATTTTAATTTTAAGGAATTGATAAATAAAAATAAATTATTTTAAACTAAAGACAACAGAATTCCGTCTAATTTGTGTAAACAAATATGCTTCTATAAAATTCTAAAATGTTAGAGTAGTTTTCTACGAAACTTAAATATTTTATATGTAACATAAACGCCTATGTTTTATTTTTTCTTCACCGTAAACTGTTACATAATTATACTCTTACTATGTTGAACTTAAATCATTTAAGTTATGAATTTTAATATACATAATTGGAAAACAATATTCTTCTGTTTAGGTGGAGTGAATGAAGTTAAATATTTTGTTGCAACAAATGGGCTTTACAAAAGAAAAAATAAACATCCATGTCAATTTAAAGTAAAAATTTATTATTCAATCAAAAATTAGTTTTTTTAATTGGATCCTGAAATTTAAAAGATTTTGAGCTTGGGGTTGAAACGTTAATGGATTAGAGCAGTGGTGGGCAAGCTTTCTTAAATGGGGGACCAGAAAGTTTAAGAAATTTCAGCGGAGGGCCAGAATTATAGGAAAAATGCATTTTGTACTGAAACTACACACTTGCACTTACATATGTATGATAAAAATTACGACAATTTCACTTTTATTCGAACGCCCTGCCTTATTAGGCGTGTGAGACATATAGTAAGGGCGTTAGTGCACGATATGAGGGCATACCTTTCATTTCAACCTGACGGGTTGAGCTTAAGTACAATAATTGTTCATATCCTTACTTAACTATTGAGAAGTGCTGCCAAGGTGGCATACTGTCAGAAGGACAAGAGAACAGGTTGCCACAATCCCGAAATGTTGCTCATAGATTGAAAACCAAGGGTCGGACGATGACTCGAGAACTCCCGTTGGATTCAGCACCTTTGAAACCATAGGACCACATTACTGTTTTCCTCCCACCCCTCCCCTTGCCAAAGGGGGTGGAAAAAAAAGTCGTTTTGGAAACAAATTTTGAAAACCCAAGAAAAGTTAGAAAAATAATTTTATTAATAAAATTTAAAGATGGTGTCGACGCATAATTTCACAATCTACTACATTATAGCCAAAGTTGATTGAAGACCTACTTTGTTTTTTTTTAAAAAGCCACTTTCAAAGTGCTGGGGAGAGGGGATATAAAAGATTAACAAACTAAATTATTTGTCTTGGAATAATATAAGCATATGACGCATGTTTTAAAGTTATTTTTTAATGCCCAATCTTACTAAATCAGAATGAACTCGATACAACTACCTTCAAAAAAGGTATAGCCTTCTTCATAAATGATGACCGAATTATTAGTGAAACAAGTAAAATATTACCAAATTTCAACAGAATTGGCACGAGACTTGGTCCACATATTTCATATGTCATAAGCAGGGATAGGATTTTGTTGACCTAAAAAACTTAAAAAAGGCAAAATAAAATCCTGAAAAAGGCAAAAAAAAGGCATTTATTAAATAAAGACAATACTAACATAACTAGGCGTTCATATAAAAGCATTAAACTAACAACAGCTTTTAAAAATTCTAAGTTTACAGCTTTCTACGGCAAATAGTCTCTTAAAAGCGTGTTGCCGTGCCTATACCTACCTAATGGGCCTCTTTCATTGAAAAGAAACGAGTGGAACCCATTTAAAACTCCATACATCCATTCACTTCAACATTTTTGACATGTTTGGAAGTGACGTCGCCATTCATTACAACATTTTTTGCTCAACAGTTTTAAGTCCCGCATTTGTATTCCAAACAGCAGTGAATTTTTTCAAAACCTAATTTGGAATCGGCCCTTCATTTTTACCTAATTTTTGTTGACATTCTTAAATTCGAGAACACTTGCCCAACTGGAATTGATATTCCTTGGTGAAAATAGTAGTCTTGTCCCAGAGATTTTTGGACAAAAATTGTCAGTGTGGCAAAGATGAATTTTTAACTTTTTTGTGCCACCGCCATCTGACCAAAGAATCAGGAAGGTGAAATAATTTGCTACTCTCTGGAAAGCACCCTCTTCTGTCCAAAACAAACAATATTTTTAAGTTTGGTACGAAAATTGAAGAAACAAGTAAAATTGGCCGAGTAGAAACTATAAAATAAAATTGGTGAATAAAAAAAGTACGTGCACAGATACTCAAAGCTAACTGTTTTTTGTACTTTTATATTGAAAAACAGTTAACTTTGAAGAAAATAAAGGCGAAAAAGGAAAAATAGGCAAAATACTAAAAAAGGCAAAATAAACTATATATTTTTGGAATCAGGAGGACATGAAACGTGTTTGTATAAAGTCGATACTTTCATACGATAACGCGAAAAAAAGGCAAAGTTAGCTAAATCCTATCCCTGGCTCATAAGCAACAAGAATCAAAGGAGTCTACAAATATATTTATAGTGAAAGGGTGTTTTTTTCAATGAAATGGACAATTTTTGATCTACTACCATGAATCCCCTCCCGAAACTGGAACGTTAATGAAAATTGGTTAGTTTGACTTTTCATCAAGACCAAAAAACAAAAGAGACCAAAGAAATATAAACTAGCTGAGGGTGTTTTTCAATGGAGAATAAGAAGCACAGTTGTTGGCCGAACATTTTTATGTTTTTGAAGCCAAGATACATAAATGCAATATAGGGCATGATTTTAAAATATTCTTTATTGCTGAATCCAATAAAATTAAAATAAAGCAGAATCAAGCTCACATAAAAAGTTATCTTACATTTAAAGAGTTAATGTCTATAAATGATTGTATATTTTGACTAGAAAAGGTACGACACTACCTCTCAAAAAAGACCCTCAGACCATGGATATTTGAAGGTGTTTTTGATTCTTGGTTCCGATGATTAATCAAACATTTTCACCGATTTTCATCAACGT
Source organism: Dasysyrphus tricinctus (assembly GCA_963921185.1). Lineage (NCBI taxonomy): Eukaryota > Metazoa > Arthropoda > Insecta > Diptera > Syrphidae > Dasysyrphus > Dasysyrphus tricinctus. The sequence continues at coordinate 265,662 of CAWUEQ010000114.1, read as the reverse complement.
ACCAGTTTTGGGAGGGGTTTCGTGGTAGTAGTTCAAAATTTTTCTAATTCATTGAAAGAAACACCCTTTAACTATAAATATTTTTGAAGACTCTTTTGATTCTTGTTGCTTATGACAAATGAAACATGTGGACCAAGTTTCGTGTCAATGCTGTTAGAATTTGGTAATATTTTACTTGTTTCACTTAAAATTCAGTCATCATTTATAAAAAAGGCTATAACTTTTTTGAGGGTGGTTACATCGAGCTAAATTTGATTTATTAAGATTGGTAATTAAAAACTACCCTTCAAAGATGTGTCATATGCTTATATTGTTCCAAGATAAATATTTAAGTTTGTTATTCTTTCATATCCCCCCTCCCCAGCACTTTGAAAGTGGCTTTTTAAAAAAATCAAAGTAGGTTTTCAATCAACTTTGGATTTAATGTATTAGATTGTGAAATTCTGCATCGATACCATCTTTAAATTTTATTAACAAAATTATTTTTCTAACTTTTCTTGGCTTTCCAAGTTTTGTTTCCAAAACGACTTTTTTCCACCCCTTTCGCGCAAGGCGAGGGGTGGGAGAAAAACAATAATGTGATCCTATGGTTTCAAGGGTGCTGAATCCAACGGGAGCTATCAATTCAATTCTGCAGAGATATTTTCTGGGTCTACATTAAACGGCATCGAGAAAACATTTAGCGATGACTGAATATTCTTAAAATCTTGAAACCTAGTTTCAAATTCTGTGTGAAGTTTTGTCAACGCCTGACTGATTTTTTTCAGTTTGTTCTCACTCACTGGTGCCATGGATTTTAAACGCGAAAAGCGAGTTAAATCGTTCTTAGCCATGCAGCTATAAAACAGAAAAAAGCTGAGTTTTAAACGATTTAAAACAACCCCAATTGGTTCTTTCCTTGCAATATTTTATTTTATTTGTTGTAGTGTTCAAGCAAATCGGTAAGAAATGTAAAATCGGTGCGCCAATCTTTGTTTTCGAAGATTGGGAAATCAAATCATTTGTCTGTTTTGTTCTTTAAGAAATCTTGTATTTCCTCTTTTAAATTCCAGATCCTTTCATATGCATACCCACAACATAACCATCTTACTTTCGTGTGGTAAAAAAGGCCAGAATAATCTGCTTACATTTCAATCAGAAATTCTTGGAATTTCTGGTGCACCAAGCCCCGGGATCAAATCGTATTAATTAGTTCTATAACCACATTAAGTACATGGGTAGTATTATCTATTGCAGCCTTACAAAGGACGTCCTGGTGAATTATACAATGTAAAAATACAACATAGTGATAAGGATTCTGGTTCCGAAAAATACCTGAAAATCCCACGCTTTTTTCCAACCATAGGGCTCCATCTGTAGTTATATTGCATAGTTTTGTAAAAGGAGCATTCAAATTTTGGAGACCTTCGGGAAACTCGATATAAATTATTTGCCCCGTGCGTCGTTTTTCCTTTTAGTGATTGCAAAAAAGCTAGTTCCTCAGTAATATTATATTCGTCGTCAACGCAGTGTCACTTCTATCCGTATCCATTCCATCGTCACGGAAAAATATTTAAAGTTTTCTTCACGTTCCTTAAACTGAGTCGACAAGTTTGAAAAAAATTGAATTGAAATTGATATAATTATCGCGGGCCATATACTATTCATGTCGGGCCGAAGTTGGCCCGCGCGCCGCGCCGTACTTTGCTCATCACTGATTAGAGCAAGGAAAATGTGATGAAAATAAAATTTGCTTACAGAAAACAAAGTACATATATTTATGTGACTATTTACCGGAAGTGTCAAAAAGATTAAACTCCCGAAAAAAGCATTGTTGTGACAAAAAACAGAAAAACAAAAATAAGCGCATCCATCTCTACGCATTCCATTTTGTATGGAAAAGAGGCTACTTAAGGTTGTAGCTCTGCGGGAGATGAAAAAAAACTTGAGATTATCCTTAATGTTTCATAAAAAAAAAAAAAACATGTTTTAAAAACTCACACTTCCATTTCCACCAATTTATTACCAAACCTTTAAACCTTTCATTGAGATTATTGTATGGATTTTTTCTTATTTTACTTTCTGTTTTTATTGCATTTTAAACTTAAATCAAAAATAATATGCATAACTGGGTCGCACTTACTTGCTCTACTATGCAAGCTATTATGGAAACAAATATAAGAAAAACATTCAATTGTTCTTGTAATTGTATAAGCAACTCGTACAATAATTTAGAGCCAAAAAATAATGCATACAAATTTTATTTGAAATTGAAATAAGTCGTTAAATAGAAAATTGAAACTTTTTTTTTTTTTTTTTTTTGTCCGTGGGTAGGTACAAAACCTGCGTCAGGCTCCATGAGGACCGGAAAATGCGTGCTCATTGAAGTGTGAGATTCTTACTACGCTAAAACCACCTCCACTTCCCGATTGCAACTAAGTTGAAACTTATCTAGCAATTTATTTTTAACGAAGTTAAGTAACGTGTTGCAGGTAACTTTCCGGTGAAAGCTTCTGCTTATTCCGCGATTTTAGAGCGGTTTTGTCTTCACCGCACCTAGTCGGAAGGTTTTGTTGTTTGCAGACGGCGTACTAGATTCGACTCGTCAAGAATGTCAATAATCGTTGGATTAGCGTGATCTAATAGCCGATTTCTATGTTTACCCGCGAAACTCTCAATTTCGTCTCGAACCGTAGGAATCCCGAGATCCCTGTGAAGATATTCGTTTCTTATATACCATGGTGCATTTTCAAATGACCTTAGCAATTTATTTTCAAACGTTTGTAAGTTATTTAAATTTGTATCGCAGGTACAACCCCAGAGTTGTATACCATAAGTCCAGACAGGTTTAAGTACCTGCCTGTATAAAATCAACTTATTATCAATACTAAGCTTGGAATATTTACCGAGTAGCCAGTTCATATCTCTTAATTTACTTTTTAATTCTTCACATTTCTTTTTTACGTGCGGCTTCCATTTTAATTTTGCGTCTAGAGTCATTCCCAGATATTTTGCTCATTCGCAAATGGTACACGACCGGTATTAAGAAAGACGGGCAATCTATTTATTTTTTTATACGTAAAGTCCACGTGGACTGACTTTTGTTCATTGAGCGCTATTTGCCATGATTTTGTCCACTCATTAACATTATTAAGAGCATTTTGTAATTTAATCGTAGCTTCGTTAATCGTTTTGCCTATACTGCTAGTTTTACAGTATCATCAGCAAACGTTGCTACGATAGTGTCATCTGTTTGAGGTATATCACGTGTAAATAGAAGGTACAGAACTGGACCTATAACAGTACCTTGTTGTACCCCAGCCACTATTTCTGTGAAATTAGAATATGAAATTAAAAAAGTCTGTTTTCTAGATATTCGCTTAGAATTTTATAAAGTCCTTCAGGCAGAACTTGTCTTAATTTTTTGGAAAAAAAAATTGTTAGCCAAATAGCGCAATCATATTGATTTTTTTCAGAATTGTTAGAGCTGTTTTTGAGATAAATTAGCTATTCCTAAAAGGTTGTATAGTTTTAAAAATTTGAAGAAAATTGCGTTAGTGACTTATGCTTTAAGTGCAGACAGACAGAATTGTGCCACCCACTTTTTTCGTGTTCTCTATTATCGTCAAGGAATGTTTGATTGTTATCTCGAAATTTTTGTTTCCACGAATACAAAATTTGCCCTACAGTACCTACCCACAGTCTCAAGTAAACAAAAATTAAATCATGTGCTTTAAATCCATTTACCGTCTCACTTTTCTAGTACAGTTTCATCAATGGATGATTTCCCTAGCAATGGTGTTAATATACCCTGCACAAAACACCCTTTCTGTGTTCATCTGTGCACTAAGTTTGTTAAAGTTTTTAGTTTTGATAAAAGAGAACATTTTTTTTTCTTCGAGAAAAAATTACTGAGGGACTTAAATCCCTTTCAATGGGAAACAAACCCATTTCTGTGAAGTATGCAGATTTTATTTCCACGGGAAATAAACAGCTAATTTAGCTTAAAAGTGAATAAATGTTTCCAAGTAATTTTACTTTAATTTGAGCCGATGAATTCTTTTAAAGTTTTAAGAAGGTTTTTAAAATACAAAGTCTATACACTACTGAAATAAATCAGCCAAGTATAGAAGACTTAGCATTAAGGAATGGATTTAATGAATTATTGACTCAAAATTGCCTTATGTCGTTTACATTGGGCTTAAGTCAAAAAATTCCTATAAGTAAAACTGAACTTATTAAAAATTGTGAATAACAAAAGCCCTCATGTCACTGATGAGTACAAGTGAGATTGCCGAACGAAACGCCAATTCGTAGGACTAAAGGCAATTATAGCCATAAAAGCTAATTTGAATTCGTTTTTATTTTTTTTTCAGTGCTTGTCGTCACGAAGTTAGTTTCTGTCTAAAACCCAAGTTTACCCATTGAACTTTTATCTCCCAAGATATTCAGTTACTTTTATGTCTCTGGATTGACAATGGTCAAAGCTGTATTCATTAAATCCTTATTTGAATAAATGCATTAATTCGCCTGAAAATGAAAACTATAAAAAAGTACGTATACGCCCCGATGCATGCTAAAATTCCTCTGCGTATATAAAACAAAAAAATTACTTTTTTTTTAAACCAAAATTTTAACAGAATCTTTGTCGCTATCTCTAAAAGTGAATAAAATTTTTCACCATTTAATGCTTAGTTAAATTATTTTTAAGTTAGCCAAATTTATTTAACCCCAACGTGCGTCGCCATCGTAAAACAAAAATTTAAAATTTTGAACTAACTGTACCTACATAAGTACGACATTGCTGTTAATATTTTTTTTTTTTCATTTTGAATGCATCAATACTTCGATATCTCTACTCAATTTCAAATAAGAGCGCATTATTTTTTCCACTTCAGTCGTTTTTTTTTTCATTTATTTTATACAGAATTGATTGTATAAAACAAAATATATTAATCTTTTGTATGTAGAATTACATTATAAGCCTCATTTAAACTTGTACATTTTTTCAAAAAAATTATATTTTACCCCCCCTAAAAATATTTGATCCATTAAAATTAGGGTACCTTTAAGGAAATGTTTAAGACGTCAAAACAAAGCTCTTCACCAAAATTTAGCTTTGTCAAAATTTTTTGAAATTCTAATTTTCCTGGGCATACATCTATTTGGTTGTTTTGAAAAATAAATGTGTTATTTCAAGAGAACGCAACGCTTTAAGTAACACAGCAAAACTAAAAATACATAAAATGTCAGTTTTTATTTGCCTATATTTCGGACCTGGAATTCAAAAAGTGAATTCCCAGAAAATTGATGAATATTTATACGAGTAAACACAGATATTTTTTCAGCAAAACCAATTATTCGGATTGTGTAATTAAATTATTCCGATCCAGTTCGATTGCATTGACATTTACAAATATGTTTCAATAAAATGACGATGGATTATTTTTGAAAGTGCATGAAAAATAAAATTAACTATTGACATAAATTGAGTCGGGAATCCTGTGATATATTAATGTAGGACATGTATTTCTTTATATGCACATTGCACACTCACGTGGAGGTATCACCTACTGCAAAATTGATATTCATCAAAATAAATAATATACACGACTGGGTTACACATACTTACTCTCTGGGAAAAAGATTATAATTTATAAAGTAGTTCAGCAGTGTCGGGACATAAATCCAAGTGAAGTTACTTTAAGCTAAATGCGGAACGCAAGCCTTTTTTTAACTTAAAAAAAGTAAAAAGTTCAAATTTTAACACCACCTTGGTTAATAACTTCATTTCCAAAGCTTTTACTTTAGATGATTTGAAGCTTTGCGAAGAACAAACAAAGCCAAAAGATAAAATTTGCCCAAATGTCTGTTTTTTAAAAGTTATAAAGATCAATGTAGGTGGCCAATTCAGCGGTCCAAATCGTGAGGTGAATTTCTTACCGATTTCACTCTTCAATACGTCCGGGTTTTGCGTGCTATGTTGCATGTGACACCGTCTTATCGAAACCACATTACGACCAAAGCCAGATCTTCTATTTTGGGAAACAAACAAAATTTCTTAATCATCGAACGATAGCGGGCACCACTGACTGAAGCGTTGTTGCCATCGTCTTCTTTGAAGAAATAATACTGTCCAATAGTTCCTGCTAGCCCATAAACCACAACAAACAGTCCAATTTTCTGAATGTTTTGGCAAATTTTGATTTACCTGTGGTTGTTCATCGGACCAAATAGGGCAGTTTTGTTTATTAACAGACTATAATTCAATCAGAAATGAGATGCGTTGCTGAAGAAAATTTTTTCACTGAGGACGATTTTTGGCAATACAATTCAATTATTTGTAAGTCTTACCATGATGAAATGGCAATATTAAGTAAACATTTCTGACTTTGATATTTGTGTCACGAATCAGATGTGAACTTTCAATGAAATCAGACTGAAAAACTTAACAGCAAAAAAACATCTTTTACAATTCCCCTTCAGATTCTCCGTAGAGCCCATTCACTTAAATCTAAGTTTCAAGTTTTTGGTCTCACCTATTATCGTAACAAAATTCACGTTATCTTACATGAAACCAATACTGTACCTCTTATAGAGCTGGTACCTACAAATATTTCGATTTCATAAAAGTACAGAACGAATGAAATGCAAACCTTAAACAATATTACAACACAATTTCAGGTTATCTCTTTGAAAATGAAAATAATATATGAGATACGTGTTATTTTGATAAAAAATATTTCCTTAGTATTTTATAAATCCTACCAATTTTGCAATAGCACGCGCTAAATATTGTCGCCGCCATTTAAATGAATATAAATGAATCCATTAACATGGATACAAGGTATAGTATGTACCTTACCTGCTGTTCCATTTAAATAAGCGTGAACAAAATCCAACTGTGAGAAATAAGTAGGTCAATAGTTTTAAATTTGTGTCTTTAATTTATTTAAGTAGTGTAGTAGGTATTGTGAACCAAAATTTTCAAAAAAGAATTGTTTGGATTTTTAGTAAAACTTCAATTTTTTTTGAAAACTCAATATTTTGAAAACAACACAGTTCGTATTTTTTAAACTTGGTATGTATCAAGCTTTTATTACTTTTTAGAATATTAAAAAAAAATATTTTACTTTTATGCAAAAATAACAATGCCTTCTTCAAAGTACAATACTCATTTTTTTCGAAAATAGCTCCTAAGATTTTGAAAAATTTTTGTGTGTGCTAAATTAGAACGGCTTCGATTTCAAAATAGGGTTGATAATTTTTTGAAAATTTATATGTACATCAATAAGGCCCTAAAATTTTCATACCGAAATTTTTCCTTGATATTACAAAAATTCATTCCTAGGAGGTTTGGATATTTAGAATTCTGAGATCATTTCCAACAAATCCATTATTACTTTTGGGATTCATTTTAGTGAAACCTGCCGCGTTCTTAAGACCGCCGCGCTGCCGCCACTGGCGCTGTGAAATAGTCCCAATAGCCAATAGTCTATAAGGTAATAAAACACTTGTACTTTGTACTGTGTGTTTATCCCTCTACAAGAATCCATTATTATTTTTCAGCACCGGAACGCCAGCCGTACGAACCGTATTATCCCCTAAGGAATTATTTGCTGGACATTGGCAATTTTGCCTTAGTATATTCTTTGCATGTTTTGTTCCACCACATACAATCTAAATAGAAAATTAAGTGCTCTAAAAAAGTATAATATTATATTTTCTGTCAGATGAACAAGAGGTGAGATAAACGCTAAACGCTCAAAACCGTTTTTTTTTTCTAATAAATTTCTACAGTTTTTCGACAATATCTTTTCAGAAAGTGATGACAAAAATGTTTAAAGCGTATTATAAAATCTTTTACCTTCAAAATAAAACAAGAAATTTTACTCTTCGTCCAATAGGAGCGTAAAATCGCATATAAACGATTTTCAAAGCCTTTTTCAAAATGGCGGAAGACACAACATTCCTCACCAGCCAGACTGCACTCACGCGAATTTAAGGACTTAGAGAGGACATAATATAAAAAAAAACTAGTTATACTAAAATAACTTTTTTTTACGCTCCCTGCTCTCGTACTATTATAAAAGGTGTTTTTTTAGACGTGTGGTTTTCAAGAAGAAATAAAACGCATAGGTATAATTTAATGTTATAGTCAAGAATTTAGCTTTCTTATAAAGAAAAGGGTTTGCCATTATGTTTTAAAAATGATTTCGAGCAAGTAGCCGCCGCGGCTGGCTCGAATCAATTCCAGCCGAGAAGCCCAATTTCCGACCACTTTTTTTGCAATTGAGGCCGTATATCAGCAATAACGCATTGTTAATTGTTTCGTTGGCTGTATGACATGTAGCGCCGTCTCGTTGGAACCAAAAGTCGTCAATATCAAAATCCTCCAATTTTGGCACGAAAAAGTCATTAATCATGGCTTTATAGCGTTCCTCATTGACTGTAACATTATGGCCGGCTTCATTTTTCATCGCAACGCGCGAACCGAACTATCATTTTGGTAATGAATTATCACGATTTGCAAACGATTACCATTTTTTTAAAAATACTTTTTCATCCAAAAGGTTGCTTTTACTTAAAAAAATTTATTGATTTTTGTTTAAAGTTGATCAACGAAAATAAAACTATGATGTACATTATGTCTTTGTATGTATTGCTTTTTTTCTTTTAAATTCTGAGTTCGATAGATTCACCCCCTTATAACCCACGAAAAGAAATCAAAGCATATTAGATTAAATTCAGACGAGAAAAAATCGTATCGGAGGGGGGTCTATTTCTACACGTTCATCTGAGAGGGGTAATTTTCTTATTTATATATAGCATGACATGTAAATTTTCTCCCTACTTTTTTAATATTTTATTCAACTTTTTATAAAATCACCCCTCCCGCTTGAACTGGGGGAAAAAGAACACCCTCCGATACGATTTTTTCTCGTCAGGAATCTAATCTAAACGCTATTATTTTAATTCAAAGTTAAAAGTTCAAGTGAGCTCAACTCCATGATTGCGTTTCGCCCAGGTACGATAGTTGGGCTCATCAGTTAGATGACTATCGTACCCACTTAAACAGAAGAATTTCTTTTAAAATTTTCTTCATATTTAATTGCTATTATTTTATTTCGTTTGTTAAAAGAATCACCCTTTACCCATAACTAGTAATTTTAAGTGAAAAGAGGGATACGAAGAGGGTGAAAGAAAAACCTGAAACAATTAGGGAAATTGTTTTTCAATGTTTTGAGTCGAATGGGGGCTATCCAAGATTATGTCAAATTTAAGGACCACCCTAATGTACATATATTTCTTATGTGAATGATTTTTGCGCAAGAAATGTTTGACGTTTATATTTTTTTTTTATCGAATTGTGAACAAGCCGAAAGAAAATAAATTTATATTAACCACGATATTTTTTTTTTCTCGCAAAAACAATCTCACTGACATTATTTTTCGAAAAAAAAATTGGGTTTGGCGTTTTTTATTGCTTTTGCATAGAACAGTCCTTCAGACCTTTTTTGCAAAACTGTAAACGGACGAAGAGTAAAAAAAATCTTTAATACCACGGATTTTTTTTAAGTTTATTTGTATTCAAAAGAACTGTATTCTAAGCTTAAGAAAAGTTTTTTTGCCGTTTTTAAGAATAATACGATTACATTATTTAAAAAAAAAATTGTGTGGCAGGGTACCGTGTGGGAGAAATGACAAAAAAACGAATGTTTAACTTGCCTGCAATACTACAAGTACGAATTTTGATTATGGTCTGCGAGAAGCCTTATAAAAATTTCACCATAAGCTAAATATATACAGTTATTTTGAGTAAAAAAAGCTTGGTGGTAAAAAAAATTGTGCTCGAAGAAAAAATTTCCTTACTGTAAATGATTTTTTTATATTCAAGCATAATACAAATTCCAAACACATTTTTTTCTTGGCAAAAAATTTTAGTGACATTTCTTGCGTGGAAATAAATTCGTCGTTATAAATCCCAGTTTACAAGCTCTCGTGCAAAAATCTATGCAAGTATTTTCGCATGTAAAAAATTACCGAGGTGAAATACAAAATTACTTTTTTGCATGATTACAATTTCATGCAAAAAGGAACCACTGCTGTCATATACATAACTACAAAACAATAGGACAATTGTTTCGCGTGAGATAAAGTGTGGTGAATACAGAATATTTAACAGAAAAAAAAATATATTCACCAAACACCATTTTTTGTCTGCAAATTGTTTTTGCATCCAAAATTTACTGTCAATCCTATGAGAAAAAGATTCTTCCCATATGATAACTTTCTCGGTATTTAGTCTCAATTTGTCGATGAACTGACAGTAACTCCAACCCTAAAAGTTTATCTTCATCAGCAGAATATCTCAGGTAACTTTTTAGATGTTACACAAAACAATAACAACCACAAGTGATTATTTTTGTTTTTATTTGTACATGAAATGCTTTTACACTTTCACCAAAATACGGCTACTGTTGAGTGCAGTATCATTTATTATAACAAGTAACTGGAGTAAAATTTCGCACAATTCTCTCCCTGTCATTTCCTGGTTAACTTTTATACAGGACCTTTTCTTCCTTTCCAAGAACTTCATCTTCACGTTAACTTAAGATATTCACGTTCGTTTTGACACCAAAAATAATGATGAGCAGGACTTACGAGTACATACCTTAGAAGACTTATCTTTGGAAAGTAAAAGTAGTTGATGATGAGATGCGGGTGTGTTTTTCATTTTATAGAAATATCAAGAAAATAAATGACGTTGAAAAACTTCAGCTTAAGTAAACAACTACAGCATATTTTTGAAGTATTTTTGGAGCAGGTGCTCAGAAAAGTTTTAGTGAGTGGATTGGAAAATTATAAAATATTTAATATTATGAATGCCAGTCAACAAAACAAATAGAAAACAATACTTGAGTAACAAAGGATAATTCCATTTATCCTGCTGTATGCATTATGTTATATTGTTTCTTTTGGTTAAAGTTTCGCAAAAGTTTCTGCATTATTAATTGCTTAATAGTTGAATAAACAAACTTTTTTTTCTCTTTGATGTCAATATAACACTGTTGTGTATATGGTTACATGTGTTATATACACAAATATGGAAGAATTCAGAGTTAAAAATGTTATTTTGTTCATCAAACAGAGGCAATTCATATCTACAAATTGAAACTGAGGCTGAAGCTTATAGATTAAGCACCCACCGCTATATATTTGTTGTGTGAAAAAATTCATAAAAGAAATATTTTATATGAATTAATAGTTCCTATAGTGATGTTAAAATACATTAGGGATGCTACAAAAACAGGATTCTTTGATGGATATGTATTTCAATCTTAGGAAAGGGTAAACACAGGTAACATTTAGTCAGGCCAGGAGGAATATTTATTTTGGGAAAAATGGATTTTTCAAATATTTAAATATTTAAATATTTAATATTACGTATTTACTTGAGGTGGCGCTACAGTCGGAGAGCTGGACCAAGGTGTCTACAAAAAAGCTTCTTCCAGCTGACTCGAGCATTAGCTATGTGTCTCCGCTGCGCCACGCCGCCGCCGCCATCCCACGGAGGTGGCAAAGAATTTTTGGGCCTAAGTCGTTGGCTTTTCAATTTTTAGGATGCTTTGGAGTTGCTGCACAGTCTGTGCAGTAAATTTTTTGAATGAATAAATGAAATATTGGGGTTGTTGCACTGCAACCTTAAAGGCTCTGATTCATAGAATCCGGTGCGTCCGTTGCGGCGACCGATCCATTCACGTTTGCCGGATGCGACGGATTGAGGTAACCCAATGAATACATTGAAATTCGCATAACAGCAACTTGAAATCCAAAAGGGGGGTTCACACGGAACAACATGGTTGGACAACATTGCTTGATGGAATCGGAACAGTTTTCAAAATATTTTGAAAACCATACAACAAAGTTGGACAACATGGTTGGTTTTGCGTTTAAATGATCAAACATCGATGGTTGTCAAGCAATGTTGGACAGCATGTTGGTCCATGTGAACCCCTCTAAACACGCACACGTAACTCCCACTTGAAATTCAAACACACAAAAAAAGTTGCTGTCAACGCATCTGCCGGAGAGGAAAAGTTAAAATTTCGGCTCTCTATCCGTTGCGTCTGACGGGCCAGTTTTATCGAGCTGTCAGTTGAATACGTCGCAACAACGGACGCAACGGATTCTATGGGTAGGAGCCTTAAGATCTATTGTGCCCCGCCTCAAAATGTATGATATTGCTCCTCTTACAGTCCTTCCTCCTTCTCGCGCGAAATTTTAATTTGCCAGATTTTGATTAAAGAAAATGTATTTGTTGCAATTGCAATGCAATTCAATTTTGCGAGATATCCTGCCTACTGCAAGTTATATAATCCAGTTTCTGAGTTCTTTTAGACCACACTGTTATTTATTAATTTGAACAGTTGATTTTTCAATATTTTTGTACTTGTCAAGAGAACAAGAAAGAGAGAGAATATAGAGATGGTATATCCAGTTGTAAAGTGTCATGTGCAAATTGCATTAATTGTATTTTGCCTTGAACTAGAAAATACTTTTAGCTCCATTATTAACGCGTAAAAGACAACCAAAACGACTGTAGAGGTTATTAACAGTATTAAAGGATGTTCAAATTTGTTTATTGACGGGTATGGTTATTAGCTGGAAAGAAAAATTATGCAAAGTGGGTAGGTGTATTCTCAAAAAAAAACAAATTTTTCTAAAAGCCATGTGCGATTCGTTGCTGTGAAATTTGAAGTTGCGAGATTTTGATTTGTGGAATTTAAATTGCGGGACTTTGGTTGAAAATTGTGAGATTTTTAGGTTCGAGATGTAAATGCGAGTTTTTGTAATTGCGAGATTATGAAGAACATGATTTTTAATTTGCGAGTTTTCGTTATTCGAGATTTAAAAAAAAAATGCGAGATTTCGTTATTCGAGATTTTGGTTTGCGGGATATCGTAGCGCTCCCCCATATCCCATAGTAGCTATTATGCTCGAAGAGGGCTTTGCTCCCCAATTGTCTTCGTACCCCAAGAAATTAGCGATTGGCAAGACCCAAGAGTAATTTCATCGTTTGGTCTCAGTGCTGGTATAGTGCACTGAGTTTATAGGGGTGCCAAAGTCACTAACCACCTCTTAATTGAAGCTGTCTATTGTTCTCATTCTGCCCGCTAGATAAAATGGTTATGGGTGTCGAAAATCATAGTTTTTTCCAAGATCTGCAATATAGAGTTAATATTTGCTCGATGATGGAGTTCCTAGCAGGTCCAAAACCACTCTGATATGGACCTACCAAAGTTGTTGGGTTTTAATTAAGAAAAATCGTCACCCTTATGTCAAAAACATAATTGTGCAAAAATGAAAATATTTCAACATCGTTTTCAAAAAGTTTTCTTGATTAAAACAGAATCTTAAATCAACTAATGGCCTTACTGATATTTTAAAATATTTTATTTTCTTCGATATACAGTAGGGAGCACAACTGAATACATGTTTGTAATTCGCGCACTTATTGATGCATAAAAACAGAAATAATAAAGCAAATTGAAAATTTTTTTTTGCTCTGTATTTTATGTTCAATTCTCAAGAAAACAGTATATAATACATAACGGAAAGGAGCAAGTTCTAAGAAAAAAACAAATAAAACAAAAATAAGTCGCATGTACTCAGTTTTGCACCAAGCGTTAATCAGCAAAAATATCGAAATTTGCTGTTAGATTTGCAAGTTTTTGGTTTGTTTATGACTTCCTATATCTTTTTTTGTTTAAGATGTTGTTTAATTGCGAATGTTTAGAACTTTCACCAGCATATTTTAATAAATGAAATAAATAATTATAATAATTTCATTGCTCTTTAAAATAATGAGTTAACTATTACGACAGATTGAGGACAGTATTGTAGTCATGACAAAGAGTGGCTTCTCGACGCAAATGATAGCTAAGAAGCTTAAAATAAGCCAATCGGTGGTCATTAAAGTCCAGAAAAGGCGAGCCATTGTTCCTACACGGTTAAAAATGTTGGGGTACTTTTTAATATTTTCTGGGTTACATATATGACAACACCAAAAATATATTGAAATTTAATACTTGACAAATATTAAAATTTGGAAGTTAATACAAAATATATTAAAACTTAATAATATCAGATATTACAAAGGAATACGAAATCTGTGTTATATTTTAATAATACAAAGGTATTATAATATACTTTATTTCTTGAAATTTAATTCTTAGATCCTTTTCATGAAAATTAATACAAAATATATTACAAAAATAATAGTAATGAAAGACTTTTTTTCTAAGAGTATTTATCTTCTAAGTCAATTAATGGTGGCATTACTATATTTATTTTTTTCACATATGAGAGAACTAAAATCTTAATGCGATTGAAATTGTATCTACTAATTTGTATATTTTACCTCGAAATATTTCAACGCGCCTTCAAAATAATGCATATTTAAATTCTTTATTTATTGTTTTATTGCTGTTTTAATACAATTTGTATTGAATTTTAATACTTTGGTATTAAAAACATATGCTTCATATTCATATTTAAATATGGCTGATGCTTGCTTGTAATGGCTTCCTGTTGTAATACAAATTGTATTAGATTTTAATACAGTTGTATTGAAAGTATACGCATCTCTCTATTTTAATACAATTTGTATTAAATTTTAATACATTTTGTATTAAAAATACACGAATCCCGAATCCCGAATATTTTAATACAATTTTTATTAAATTTTAATACATTTTGTATTTAAAATTCACGAGTCCTGATATTTTAAATTCAATTTGTATTAAATTTCAATACTTTTTGTATTAAAAATGTACGCATATACTTAAGTTATTAAATTTTAATGCCAAAAGATTATATTTTATTTCATTCGATTACTTTTTAATCTTTTTGGTATTAAAAATAACAATTTTACTGTTAATATATTAGAATGTAATACAAAGTTATTAGAAAATTTCCTTAATATTTACGGAATATTAAAAAGTAATATTTTCTGTATTGAATACGGCTGTAATACAAAGGCTGTATTAAAAAATACCCCAGAATTTTTAACCGTGTAGAGCACAAGTCAAAGGCCGCATACAAATTTTGACGGATGCGGACGCACCTCGCAGGATATTAGAAATGAAAAGGAACAAGTGTTTAACACCAAATCATGCTTCTTAAGCAATAAATAAGCCCGTTAGTCAATGAACTGCAAGAAGAACCTTCAACGACATTGGTTATATCTCAGCGGTTCAAAAAACGAAAGCCTGCATTGTCAGTAAAAATGCTAAGGTATGGTTAAAGTTCGTCAGAAAACACAGAAATTGGACAGTAGGTAATTGGAAACGTGTAGTGTGAACAGATGTCCAATTTCTGTGTTCTCTGTCGAACTTTAACCACACCTTAGCATTTTTTCGGACAATGCAGGCTTTTGTTCTTTTAACCGCTGAGATATAACCAATGTCGTTGAGGGTCTTCTTGCAGTTTCTCGGCTAACGGGCTTATTTATTGCTAAAGAAGCATGATTTTGTGTTAAAAAATTGTTCCCTTTCATTTCTAATATCCTGCGAGGTGCGTCCGCATCCGTCAAAATGTTTGTGCGGCCTTTGACTTGTTCTTAAGGAACAATAACTCGCATTTTCTGGACTTTTATGACCACCGATTGCCTTCTTTTAAGCTTATTAGCTATTATTTGTGTCGAGAAGCCACTCTTTGTCATGACTATAATACTGTCCTCAATCTGTCGTGATAGTTTCCTCATAATCTTAAAGAGCAATGAAATTTTTATAATTATATATTTCATTTATTAAAATACGCTGGTGAAAGTTCTAAACATTCGCAATTAAACATTATCTCAAACTACAAAAGATAAAGGAAGTCATAAACAAACCAAAAACTTGCAAATCTAACAGCAAATTTCGATATTTTTGCTGATTAACGCTTGGTGCAAAATTGAGTACATGCGACTTATTTTTGTTTTATTTGCTTTTTTCTTAGAACTTGCTCCTTTCCGTTATGTATTATATACTATTTTCTTGAGAATTGAGCATAAAATACAGAGCAAAAAAAATTTTTCAATTTGCTTTATTATTTCTGTTTTTATGCATCAATAAGTGCGCGAATTACAAACATGTACTCATTTGTGCTCCCTACTGTACGCACATTAAAATATCGGAAAATCTATAAAACTAGCTCACCACCTCGAAAAAATTCAATTTGCACATTCATGCTTCTGGCATAAAGGGGACTATGAAACCCTTAGAGAGTGAAGAGTAAACGAGTGTATCAATTAATTTTCTTTAAAAACAAGTAACGTACTCTAACTTTGCCTTGAGAGCTTGGTTTACTTACCTCTAATATGTTGGCGTTTCAATCGACTATTTTGGTATTGTTATCAATATTACCGTTACAAAAATGGCGCAAAAAAAATTCTAAAAGATGATTTTTATTCCCCAGTGCTAAGTACGAAAAATTAAGTACATACTTCAAAGACTTAAATATTTAATTTTTAGACATGCATTTTTATTTGTATTTTTGAAATTCTTTTTATTTTATGTTCCTTAATTTTAATAATTATTTGTTATGTAATCTTATACATTTTATTTATTTACAGTTTTTAATAAATTTATTTGGGCTTTGAAATTTTTAAATTTAACTTACATTTATTTATTTTTGCATTACAAACATAGCCCAAATTAA
Source organism: Dasysyrphus tricinctus (assembly GCA_963921185.1). NCBI lineage: Eukaryota > Metazoa > Arthropoda > Insecta > Diptera > Syrphidae > Dasysyrphus > Dasysyrphus tricinctus. The sequence continues at coordinate 248,976 of CAWUEQ010000114.1, read as the reverse complement.
AGTACATATTAATAGATTCTATTGATAATAAAAATTAACAAAATATTTCTTCGGTTATTTTTTTCTTTTAAGTCGTTATCACCATTTTGTTTCTTTTAATATTAACATACATAGAATAGTTTATATTTATACAAATTTAGAGTATAGTAAAAAAGTCTTATGCATATTATTTTTATTTTAAGATGAAACAATGTTGTATTTGTGAAAACGAAACTTTTTTTTAATATTTTGAAGCCTTTTTGTTTTTATTTATTTTTCTGTTCAAAATTTGTAGAATTTGACGGTATTTCATTTTCTATTGTAGAGATAAAATGAAAATCAAGCAGTTACTTAAAAATTTGAAGGTAAATATTAAAAAAAAAAAAAATATTTGTAAAATATTGATAAGGGTCAATATTTCAAAACATTAATATTTTCCACTCCAGAGTGGACCCTCTATCAAAAGAACCTATTTTGGGAGACGAACAATTATATCTCTTAATAACTCTATAATAACCACTTTAAAACAAGAAGTCACAACATTTGATCAAATCAAACGGTTTTTTAAGTCAGAGAAATGATACCTGTATCAGGGGAATGACAGAAATTTATATTTACTCCGTTGATTAGAAGGATATTTAGTTTTGAAAAAATGTAAAAAAATTAAAAACTACTAAGAATACTGTAAATATGTTTAAATGTAATATTATTGATTCTTCTAGAGTTACCAAAACGCAATCAATCATTATAATGAAAACTTGAAAGTCAGGGGAATGACAAAAAATGATGTTAGGGGAATGACTCCGAAGGGTGTTTTATGAGAATTAAATGGAGGTTATTAGAAAACTTGATGTTTTGTATTATTTTTCACGTAGGCCCTTGTAAAAGACACAGACGAGTAAATTTTTTTTTAACTCTTATACCACACGGTTTAGTAAAAAACACGCGTTAGAAGAATGACAATTTCGCTTGACGAAAAATAAAATCGTTGCCTTAACTTGAAATAATAAAGACAACTAAGTTTTTTTGAAACTCTTACTTCAATTTTCATAAAGAACAATACTGTACCGTTAAACAACAAAAAAAATCAGTTTTCTATTTTGAGTCTATACATATTTTTTTTAAATTTCCATTGGTGGGATAGAAATGATCAATTTATGGGGGACACTTACTTAATAGCTCCTACTTAAAAAAATAAAGCAACTACAAATCATTCAACTATTTTTTAGTTAGGATGTATATAATATTATTAAAAAAACTGCATTATTTGATTTTTTGTATCGTTTTTAGTTTCGTTGCTAAAATTCAGGCAGTGTGGTAAGTAGGCCTGGGGACACGTCAGGGGAATGACATTTTGGGTGTTTAAATGGAGATAGCGGGTATAATAATTTTCTTAACTTTTTTTTTCTAGAGCGAATATTAGAACCCGTTTGTTTCAAGCCATCCAATTAACACTTATGATAAAATTTTGTACTTCGAATCAAAAATGAAGGAGACTGAAATATTAATATTTTGAAATATTGACCCATAAATATAAATTAGAGACTGGTGAATATTTATATTGAATATGTTTGTTTGAGGCATAACATGTTTAAAACTGAAAGTATTACTTAATTCATCCTTTCGTTTCTGAGAGAATGATCACACTGGGTACTAATTACTCGGAAACTAAGCCAAATTTGACAATGTAGGTCTTAAAACTTTTTTACAAAATTAAATTTCATATCAAAAATTAATGAAGCTAACGAAAAACCAATTTCGATTTCAATTTCAATTTATATGCGGAAGATATGTTCAACCGAAATAAAGTAGAGACTCAACGCTTTAATATGACACAAACGGAAGGGTTAATTTAGAAGAATTTTCGGCATTAGCATAGTTTACAGTTCCCATGCGAAAAAAATATCAAAATTTTCAAAACGACTTTCCATCTATTCTGTGCACCAAATTGAATAATATTCAAGGCAAAAAAACGCTTGCTTTTTTTTTTTTTTTTACACTATCAGATCTTTGCCGAAGAGAGCTTACAAGCAACATCTTGCGACCAAAGAATTGCCAAACACAAATTAAGTGCTTATCAGGCTCATCACTTAGTGTAGTGTTAGTAGTTAGTAAGCAACAAACTACTTAAAACATACACTTTACAAAATAAAATTAAAAACAATAATTATAAAATAACAAATAAAATGACAATGAAAAAATTAACAATTACAAACATTTAAGAGCGTGGTACACTGGTCTTCAATGAAGCTTTGAGTCTATTCTTACTTATATTAAAATCAAAAAAATTAGAGTGCAAATTCAGAATGTTGCACATGCGGGTAAAAGGCTCATGCATTCCATAATTGGTACGTTGTTGAGATATATGCATTAGTTCTAGACTACGAGTGTTGTGACCTCCACCACGGTAATTAAGGCTAGTACAAGATAATAAATCAGGTGCATCAATAACGCCCGTTAAAAGTTGATGAATAAATACAATATCATTATTAATTCTCCTTTGTGCCAAAGTTTGAATCTGAAGAAGCTTAATCCGGTGTTCGTAAGGAGGAAGATTATAAGGATCGGACCACGGTAGTCCTTTCAAGGCGAAACGTATAAAATTACGCTGTACTGCTTCTAGTCTATTCTTATGAACATCGTAAAAAGGAGTCCATACCTGTGATGCGTATTCAAGATGAGGGCGAACAAGACTGTTGTAGAGAGCGAGGGTAACATAAGGATCCTGAAATTCCTTAGACCAACGTTTAACAAACCCTAACATAGAGTTTGCCTTGTTGACTATTAAATTGATATGCTTCGTAAAATCAAACTTAAAAGTAAAATGAACCCCTAGGTCTTTAAAACTATCAACACGACGCCATGTGTGCTGCGATATTTCATATTCAAATGTACTAGGAACTTTTTTTTTAGAAAAAATCATCGCCTGACATATAATAGGGTTGAGATTTAAACCGTTTTTACTACACCAAATAACAAAACTGTTAATATCTTCTTGCAAAAGTAAACGATCACTCACAGATTTGACGCTTTTGAAAATTTTCATATCATCCGCAAAAATTAGAATTTCACTATAACGTATATAGAGGGATACGTCGTTGATAGCTAAGATAAAAAGAAGTGGGCCCAAATGACTACCCTGGGGAACTCCAGATTTGGCAAAGAAAGGGTTGGAGACAGAGCTCCTAAATCTAACTTGATAGGATCTATTATGGAGATAAGAAGAAACCCAATTGATGAGTTTAGGAGGGAAGCCAAACACCTTTAACTTAAACGTGATGATGTCGTGTGAAAGTTGATCGAAAGCCTTAGAAAAATCTGTATAGATGCAGTCGAGTTCTTGACCATGTTCCAACGCAGTTGAGCACTTGTGCAAGAATGCAAGTAAATTGGTTATTGTCGATCGCTTTTGCATGAATCCATGTTGTTGATTGCAAATTATATTCTTACAGTTGAATGTCAAACTATCGCACATTACTTGCTCAAAAAGCTTAGGAATGCAAGATAGCTTGGAGATTGGCCTGTAATTACATATATCAGATCTGTTACCCTTTTTAAAAACTGGTGTAATATATGCTTTTTTCCAAATACTTGGAAATTTACCGGAGCTAAGTGATAGATTAAAGAAGTGAAAAAGAGGGGGTGCTAATATTGATTTACATTTCTTCAAGATTATTGGTGGGATGCCATCAGGTCCAGACGAGTAATCATCATGAAGTAAGGACATATAATGTAAAATTTTTTCTATTATAATTGGGATATTATTGAAGGTAGTTTGTGGGCAGTCTTTTAAGTAGAGAAAAAAGTTCTCATCAACATCGACAGGGGTATCAACGAAAGACTGGCGAAAGTTGTTAGTTGTGCCTTGGCCTAAGCCACCCATTGAGTCATTAATTTACCTTTAATTTATAAACTATAGGCCTAAAAATGGAAAATAATTATTTTTGGATGCGAAAACTATTGGCATGCTAGTATAGCCTTGAGGTGAAAAAAAGAAAAAATTTTGGGAGTGTAAGCCGACCATCCAAAAAAAATATTTTATTCACCACACTTTTTTCGCATGCAAAACAATTGCCGGTCCATTGTTTTGCATGACATTCCATGACAGCAATGCTTTTTTTTGCATGAAACTGTAAACTAATCATGCAAAAATTAATTTTGCCTTTCACCTCAGTTATTTTTGACATGCGAGAATATTTGCTTAGGTTTTTTTCTTGCACACGGGAACTGTAAACTAGGCTATTGCTACTAAAAAAAACAAGGTGGGATTATTGCGATTTAATGGGATTATTGCGATTTATTTTTGTCGAATTTCTTCGTTTTTTGGTGATGGGATAAACATCTTAACGCCGCACATGTTCAGGCCAAGCAGTCGGGTTCATAGCATCGCCAAATTTTTCAATTTATAATATTTGAACAGATGAGAAGGGACATTAGTGATTTTAGATAAATATTCAATAATAATTCATTCAGGGTTGGTGTCATTAACGAATCTTGAAATATGCATCCATTTATTATTATCATTGGGTACAACATTGGGATTTGTATTTGAATTTGTTTACCATAAGCACTTGAGATGGGACGGCCAGAGGTATAAGATTTTTTTATTTGTTTGTATTGATTACTTTGCTTAAATAAGTAAGAGAGCTTTCATTTTTATTATTCAAAGATGGAACATTTGTAGAACCAGAGGCACTTGACTTTTCCACTGTTACTATAGTTCAGTCAATAAAGCTTTTTGCTTCGGAAAAAACGGCGGAAAGCTGAATTTTGATGTTACCTCCTAATGGCATTTTAAGAAAACTGTCAAAATTCCCCATCGATATGAGCACCGCTAATAATTTTTAAGGGGGGACGGGGGGTGGGGGGGGGGGGGGGGGGGAACCGTTAAAAGCCCCCAAACGGTTACTCTTTCAGGAAACATTTCAAAGACTAGGTTGTAGCTTAACAAAATTCCTACAAAAAATGGCAAGGAACTTTTTTTTCAAGAGTAACTTTTTTCGAGATAATTCAATCGGGAGAGATACGGATTTTAAATGTAACTTTCTACAGCACCTTTTAGTTTGAGTATACAAGGTGAGTTTTTCTGGTAAGGGGGATACCTCCAGGAAAATTAGAAACGGTTCTAAAAAATAAAAACAAGGATTCGTGCTCCACTACATTTATCAAACGGGGTCGAAGGTCACGAAATATGGTATTTCGTTTATACAGGCTGATTTGCATAAAATGTGAGAAAAAGCTGAAGCGTCTAGTGTGGGTTGAGAAAAGCAAAATATCGTATAGAAGGGGGGAGTGTTTTATTCTCCCCCGTTAAGCCAGGAGGGGCAATTTTCTAAAATTACTTAAAACAGAAAAAAGATTATTAACAAACAGCGGTAACACTTAAAATGCATTTTCATAATTAAGTACTATTTTTGTTTTCAAAAGTCAATGCTCTTATTAATGTATAGTCAAAAACAGGATACTATTGAATTTTGAAAACAAAAAGAGTACTTAATAACATCAAATTTTGAAAAAAAAAACTAGTTTTAAATTTAAAATCTTTTTTTCAAAATTTTAAGTTTGAAAATTATTTTTTCAAAAACTGTTCACTTTTAAAATTTAAAATTATAATTAAAGAAGAGATTGCGTGGTAGTGGAGCCCGAATCGATGGGGAAATTTTGCAAAACCTTTAAATAAATCCCTGTATGTATGTTTTTTTAAGGACTTTTTTAATTTTTCTGGAGGATACTCAACGTCAAACGTTATGTTAAAGAAGGTATTACGAAACGTATTGTTTTTTTTGCGGTATATAATTTAAAATTTTTTTGTACCGCGTTTTGCTCCCAGAAATATGGTCACCGTACACATAGCACAGTGAAGGGCAAAATACGGCCCGCGGACCAGCTCCGGCCCGACATGAATAGTACATGGCCCGCGATAATTATATCGATTTCAATTCAATTTTTTGGATTGCAAGGAAGGAACCAATTTATAGATGAGACTTGGGGTCTCAGCTCTTTCAGTTTTATAACTGCATGGTTGTAAACGGAACCAGTGAGTGAGAACAAACTGAAAGAAATTGTAAATGGTTAAAAACTCGAACTTAAGCTTTTCATAGGGTAATATATTGATTGTAAGCAAATATGTCTTCCCCAATGGAAAATTTAACAATAAGGTAGACAAGGATAGGATATTTTCCCGAAAATTTTATAAACCTGTCATTATTTGAACATTAAAAAATAAAAAATTCAACAAGTTATAAATTTGTTTAATGTTAAATGTAAAATGTAAATTTTTACTTCGATTCCATTCTTTGTTGCATTAATTTATTAAAATTTGCAGTCTCTTAAAAATATGAGCTCTGAGCCAATTGGCAATTATTAGGCCTTAATCAATATGACAATGTTGAATCGTTGCATATTTGCTGGAAATGCAATTTACTTATTTCCAAGTCAGTGTCTTGAGTGGCAACATCTCCAATGCTGATTTTTCGTTTTGGGGAACGAAATCTTTTGAAGCAACGAAATAAATTCAAGAATGCTTTTCGAAATCCACGATTCATGAAACAGTAGGTAATTGGATTGCAACAACTTGACGAGTAGGCCAAGAGTTGAAAGAAGATCACTCCGGAATAACCCAGATTTTGATACACCAGCGACGGACTAAACATTGAGATTGTATTAATAGTGTAGAGCGGGGTCCAGCAGATGAAGAATTCTAACACAACCATAAATAACATTTTTATCACACGTTTCTTATTCTGCAGACTCTTTTCTATATTTGTTCTGAAAAGAAAAAAAACAAAGTTTAAAAAATCAATTTTGTTTTCTGTTACAAAAAGGACGATGAATGATACATACATGACTACTTAGGATAATAATCTTACAAAAATTAAATTTTTTGTACATACCTCCGAAGACCTTGTTTCCTTCGTGTTGAATATGAAAATTCTTTGAATGTAGTGGTCGGCGTTTGCACACAATTGTTTGTGTACTGAGTATAGTTGGCAAGATTGTCACGAGATGTGGTCCGGTATGACATGAAGCTTCGATTGCTTGGCGAACCATTTTTATTGATGAAGACTTCCATTAGATTGTCTGCTGTTGCAAATAAAAATAAAAATGTATATAAAATTCGTTACAAATTCATGTTTGAATAAGAGTATTAGAAATTTAACTATATTTGAACTATTAAAGCTTTAAGAATAGGACGAACAACATGTAACAGTTCATTCTCACATATAAAAATTCAATTGGAAATATGGGTTTATAACACCTTCAATGAACGTTGACCATTACTGCTCAGAAGAGTTGATTCCTTGCCATATAAGCAGCTGAATATAAAGCCGATGATATAGGACCATTTATTGCAAAAGGAAATCAGGTCAACAATAGTAGTGTTTTACAGAAAAGAGAATATGGCCTATGTCCACTAAATAGTCGTATGTGTTAAGCTGTTACCAAAACCCCATATGTTCAGGGTAAGCAGTAGTCGAACATCATCGGCTTAAGCGGTATATGCGAAAAGCTATGCACCCTTCGCATAGCATGGGACGTAAATAAATACGAAACTTCAGTATGTCATAAACATTCACGTACCTACGAAAGAGATTCCTGGCGACAAAATAGAGGCATACCTGCTACGAATAAGTCGCATGGGTGTTCAATGTTGGTGGAAGGTTTTTTGTTAAAATAATCCTTGAGGATTTGAATCCGGAAAAAGGTCAGTAGCAGCCAATTAATCCCTTTGCAGATGAGTACTTGTTTGTGAATAGAAAGGTGCTAACATCGACTCAGGCCACCGTATTGTTGCTGTGGGTTTCCGAATGTGGATTGTTTTTCAGAGGAATATTCCATACAGGTCTAAGCCTACACAGCTACTTTATACAATGGAAAACACCAGGAATACCTATTGTTGTGCGTTTAGGACTCCTTTTGAAAAGCTCGATGGAGAGTGAGTAAGTTCTGTGGCCAGGCACCGGTTGTAGAAGAAAAATTATAGCACTGTAACTCAGTTCCGACAGAGTTACCAGTTCCAGTTAAATTAGAAACGTGAGATTTCATATGTTTGTCTATTTTTAGTCTAATTTGAGGAAACCTGAACAAACAATTGGAAAATCTTCTAGTTTCTGGGAAAATTCATATTAAGTTTGCTCCAATGTTTTGCCGAAAAACGTATCAACATTCCAGAAATTAAATTATCGCTGTAGATGGAGTTTCAATCAATTTTATTTGCATATGCATATTTTCATGCAAAATTGACCGATTTCTTGGAGGACAATTACTATTTATCTGCATATGTGTGTGTGTGTAGCAGGCCCAGCATCGAAGGTCCAGGGTTCTTCTTCTTCACTGGTTGATAAGCCAAAAGCACGCATGGGTAGTTTTGTGTTAGAGGAAAGAAAACAATTCCACAGAATGGAAATAATAACTCAGAAAGTAAGTTAAGAAACACGGGTTTCTGATGGGAACGAAATAAAGTATAAAAAGCTGATTTTTGATAAAAGACGAATATCAAATATGAAAGTTTTAGTTCAGATGAGACTTGTTTAACCGTGTAGATATCTATTGGAAAAAAGAATTGATTTACATCTCAGAAGTAATTGGTTAAAGCAAGAAAATTGCTTGGGCTCAAGTGACATTTTTTTCGGAACGATAATTTTTTTCGAAGCTATGTTATTTAATTTTTTCCTTATTGATTTATGTAACACTACCTCTTGTAACACTTACGGAAAGCATATTGGCACATCGTTATGTTCTTATTCCCACACATGACGTTCGAGTTCGAGTGAAAGTTTTAATTTCTTTTTTAACTGGGACAAAATAACTTGTCCAATGGCTTTGCCAGTTAAAGGGCGTTTTTAAAAACGTCATCTGCGTTAAAAATGCGTCAAAAAATTACGATCATTTGACAGTGGAATTGTTGTTGACTTGACGTTTTCAAAAACGGCCAAAAACAACTATCCTTAATTGTAGAAGTTCCATCCGACTTCTCTTCGGAAGTGACTGCTTAAGTCGTTTCTTGGTTTTCTCCATTCTTCTTTACCGAATTTGTACTCTTTGTCAGTTTAATAATACGGAACATGGAAGTTCCTTAAATGCACCTAAGGAAGTGGCAAAATTCTCACGAGTACTACCATCGGATACGTATTTTATGGCTAAAACAGATTGTAGCACGTTTGCACGCATCGCTGCATGCACATGTACTTGTACATACTCTTAAGATACAAATGCATTTGAAAGTAAAAAGACGGTGAACATCTCTGAAGAAGCCTTCGAGAGTAAAACACTTAAGTGAACATAGCCTGAAACTAGCTCACCAGAGGAGAAGACAGATATCCGAGAGTCACTCTTGAGAGTTTTTTAGGCAAAGAACTCTGTCAAATCTAAAAGCACTAAAATATTTTACATAAAAGGGACTTATTCACCCCTAGGCCAAGAATACATATGTAAGTTTTACTAACCACTTATGTAAGTCTTATTGAAGTAACTTACTGTAAAAAATACTTGCGTAAGTTTGAAAACTTTTCACTGCCGTTTGAGAATTCCGTAAGTTGGAAAAAATGTATTTCTACGTAAGTTTTTTTTTTAACTTACAGCTTACGTAAGTTGATAAATTAACTGTAAGCCACTTACAGGGCTATTTACACTTGTTATTTTATCAAAAGTTGCTTCGTAAGTAACTTACGAAAGTAAAACTTACATGTGTAACCTTTCAAAAGGTATTCACTTAAACAACTTGATTTAAAAAATAAAAAGAATGGAATATTTGCTTTAAAAAAAACTATAGCACATTATAGACCAGTACCCAACCAATTTTCGAAGTCCAAAATTTGGAAAAATCATTAGCACTGAATGGGTGATGGGCAAATTAAAGATTATTTGGTACATATATGAAAGGGGACAGATAAATTTCCCCGCAACAGATGATCGGAAGTGGGGTGGGTGGGAGAAAAGGTGGGGTTGAGGTGTGAAAACGAGGTTTTTAATGGTTTCTGGAAAAGTAGACCTCCCATCGAAAAAAGTTATGTATAAAAAAGTTCGAGATAATCAAGAGATATATATATATTGAAACCTCTAGGTACTTAAAGATGGTGCAAAATAAACACACTGTTATAATGAAAAAACATTGTCAAAAATGGCAAAAAACAAAACAATTTTTTCAAGTCCGATTTTTCCGTAAATGCCAGTAATTTTTCACTGTTCAATACAATGAATTGTTTTAAGGGATGCAAAACTTTAATTTTAATGTAATATATTACAAATAAACTTTAATTAACCATTTCAGTTTCGAGATGCTGAAATCATAAGAGTTTAAACAATGATTTTGCCTATAAGCGATTGCTAGAGTATTTATTTATTTATTTCTCAACTCTACTTCTTCCACACCATTAATTTGTACATACTTATATTCTTATAGCATTTTATTTTTATATATTTTCTAATTTATTTAATTTTTTTAAATTTTGATTTGATTTGTTTTTGTGTTGCTTCGTCGTACCCTTCGGATCGCTGATTTCTTCTAATTTCGTACAATTGTATTTCAGAGTTAGAATAGCTTTCGGTTTATTCATAAACGGTTAACAGCATATTATTTTGAAAAATAAAAAAAAAAAATAAAAAAAAAACAGATAAGAAAATAAAAATAAAAATTACAAATACATAATAACATTTTAAAAATAAAAACAAGAAAAAAAAGCGTACCTATAAACTTACGTTGTAAGACTATCTACGACTTGATAAAAAAATAAATACAAAAAATGTTTTTGCTCAAAAATTATTATTTGAAGCAATTTCAAAGGTAAAATTACTGTTTAAACACTTGAGATCTAAGTAGCTCGAATCTTAAACGGTTAATTAAGGTTTCTTTATTATTGTATATTACGTTAAAATTACCGTTTTGCATTACTTTTAACAATTCAATTAATCGAAATCGAATTATTTTCGTCGAGGATAAAAATAAAATACTAAAATATTGGTTTTTGGTATTTTTCTCAATATTTTTGAGGTTATGTGACAAAAGATCCCAGTGAAAACTGTAGGTCCCTTGACTGTCTCAAACTTTTCTATAAATAACTTTGTTCGATATGTGCTCTACTTTTGTCAAAAACTGTTTTCACAGCCCCAACGTACCTTTTTAAAAACGTACTTTTTATTTCATTTAAAGTCAAAAAAGTATCTAACTTATGCAAAACTGTAAAAAAATCTACTGGAATTGCGGTTTTCTTGTCATTTTGATGACGCCTACGCATTGTTTAGAAACAACAAATTTTTTTCCTTTACCTGGTTTGTAAGAATTTGAAGTTTTGGTGAGAAAAAACGGTTCGATGGATCAATTTGAAAATTTACAAAAATTTTGATGTTTTAAGAGTCTACAAATTTGCATACCAGCAAAAGCCATGCAATCAATATTTGCAAAGAAAAAAAAGATTTACGAAAAGACCACAAAAAGTCGGTTTTTATTACTATTTTTAAGCTAATGGTGAACGGTAAAAAAAAATAATTTCTACAAAATTTTATAAAAATCTTGTAAAACGCTTTCTCAAATTTCCAAACCTGTCTTTGAATTTTTTTAAAACGTCATTATTTGCTGAGATATTAGTAATCAAGGCTAAACGTATCTTTTTTCATTCAAAGTCAGATTTCCATGAACAAAAAAAATTGTACGACAACAAAAAATAAAATGCACGACTGGATCGCACGTACTTGCTCTTATGTTCAAGTTGTGTGGGGCTTAAGAACTTTAAAAAATTATATTAATTATAGAAAAAGCATAAAAAGCATTTAAATCGTTCTTTTAATATTATAAACAGCCTGATAAATAACTTAGAGCTCAAAAAAAGTATGCCATCTGATTACTTGAAAAGATATGAATATATGCAAAAAAAAAAAATTTTAAATCGTTGGAGCCGTTTTCTTAAAAATTAATTTTTTATATATAAAATTTTTGTAACATTTTTCAAAAAAAAAAATTGGTATGCCAATTTTGAGTATATATTAATATACATTTAAAACTGAAATTTCAAAGTAATTCATCAACCCGTTTTTGAAATATTGAATTTTCAAAAAAAAAATTTGAATCTTTTTTTAAAAATTCAAAATTTATTTTTTCAAAAATTTTGGTATGCAGTATAATTTATATTCCAACAAAGCTTTTGTGCAAAAAATTTCATTGAAATCGGATGAGCGGTTAATGAGAAAATCAAAAAAACCGTTATATGGCAGGTACCGTTAATAAATGTTTTTGGTGATTTTTTTCTTATTAAAAGATACATCATATTTACAATAATACACTGATTTTTTTTATCAAAATCGTTGGAGCCGTTCTTGAGATAAATAAACTTTTCCTTAACGGTTGTATGGCAAGTACCGTTATTTTTTGAGCTAAAAAACAAATTCAATTTCCCCTCTGGAGAGTTACAAAAAAACCTTAAGTTCAAAACTTGAAGAAAATCGCTTCAGTGGTTTAGGCTGTAGGTTGAGGTACGGACAGACAGACAGACAGACAGACAGACAGAATTTTGCCACCCACTTTTTTCGTGTTCTCTATCATCGCAATGTCATGTTTGATTGTTATCTCGAAATTTTTTTTTTGCACGAATCCAAAACTTGCCCTATAGTTACGGTGACCATTTTTTCAGGGGCAAAAAAGAGGACAACTTTTCAAAAACGTTCTAAAATTTAAGAACGAGTTATAATTATAAAAGGAAACAGACCGTGGTGACAAAAACTATATTTACAACCCCAAATATGTGCACTTAAATAAATACTCTTTGGTTACATCAGAATTCTTGTTGATTGTACTAGATTCTAGATTTCCGGTAAGATATAGAACTTAACGTAGATTAGCAGTTTATATCTTTATTGTTACAAAATGTATACATATTGGTAAAATTCCAAAATTCTGATCAAAAGTTAATTTAGGTAGTTAACTATTGATCAGAATTTTAGTTGAATTGTGGATTAGAAGATATCCGAGCACGTTTTATAAATAGGGCTAAAACAGTGTTTAAATCTTTTCTTTGATATTTTTGTTTTCTTAAGAAAATTTAAAAATCAGCACAACCAAAGTTGTAATTTGTCGCACTTTGCTATTGACATTTGTCAACTTTAAATTGCGCTATATCGGGTGTCTAAATATGTTTTGAGTTTGAAAACACTTTTTGGGTCTGGGCATTTTAAGTTAGAAATAATAGCGACAACTTTACTGGCTAGAATAGATTTTCACATGTTCTTTATTAAATTTTCTTATCTGGTAACCAATTGACCATTTTTTAATTTTTTCTTCATTGACGTAACGTTTGACGAAACAAATGTAGCCAAATAATTGATTGGGTACGATATCTCGACTTTTAAAACATCGACTCCATAAGATCGACTTTTAAAATCTCGACAGAAAAAATCTCGACTGGTTAAAAGACCGACAGATCAAAATATAGACACAAATTTGACCGACTTTCTAAAATATCGATTTTTCAAAATGTCGATTCTCAAAATGTCGACAGTGATCGAGATTTAATGAATCGAGATTTTAACAGTCGACATTTTAAAAGTCGACATTTTGATCAGATCATAGTTTAGGGAATGATGTTTACAAGCGCGCGCTTGTAAACATCATTCCCTAAACTATGATCTGAACATTATTATCTAATATCATTGTCATAGTTCAATAAATCGCATTTTTTGTAATTTAATTTTTGTTGTCTATATATTTTGACGTCTTAATTGCCCATTATTCAGGGTCTGTAATGTGTTTTAATATAAATACAATAATAAAACATCCAGAAAATGAGGCAGTTAAAAGTTCGAAATATAAGGTATAATGTAGGTAGGCAACAAAAATGCGTTCTACTGAACTTTCTTGAAGCTAAACAAAAGGTAATATAAAATTAATAACTACCTAAATAAGTTAATTATTAACGGGTGATTTTTTAAGAGGTTTAGAACTTAAAAAAAAAAAAAAACACAAAAAATTCGAAAAAATGAATGAAATATTTATTTGAATCGATAGTTTGAACCTTGCAATTTAATGTTTAAAGATAATTTCATGCAAATGTTGACCACGGCTGCGTCTCAGGTAGCCCATCCGCTGAGTCCAATTTTGGCATACTCTTTCACACATATCGGCCGGTATCTCACGAATGAATGCATGGATGTTGGCTTCCAGTGCGTCAATCGAAGCGGGCGTGTCCCTATAGACATTAGCCTTGACATACCCCCACAAAAAATAATCTAATGGTGTCAAATCGCACGATCTAGGCGGCCAATTGACCGGCCCGAAACGTGAAATTAACTGTTCACCAAACTCGCCTCGCAATTGCGCCATTGTTTCGCGTGCTGTGTGGCATGTGGCACCGTCTTGTTGAAACCACATATCATGCAAGTCAAGAACTTCCATTTCGGGCAAAAAAAAGTTTGTTATCATCGCTCGGTAGCGTTCACCATTGACAGTAATGCTGCGATTCGCATCATCTTTGAAGAAATATGGCCCAATAATGCCGCCGGCCCATAAACCGCACCAAACAGTGGCTTTTTCGGGATGCATTGGTGGCTGTTGCAATGCTTCTGGCTGATCTTCACTCCAAATGCGGCAATTATGCTTATTTACGTACCCATTCAACCAAAAATGAGCCTCATCGCTGAACACAATTTTTCGATAAAAAAGCGGATCCTCGAGCACGAATTTTGATAGTAAAATTCAATAATTTGCAAGCGTTGTTCATTTGTAAGACGATCCATGGTTAAATTGCAAACCAAACTGAAGCTGTTTGACAGTGACACAAGGTACTAAACACACGTCAGCTGTCAAAACCAGGGTTGCCAAAACCAAACCAGCTAAAAAATCACCCGTTATAAGAATTAAATAAGAACTTTTGTCTTAAACATAGTCTTAAATTTTCCACAGCATCAAAAAACTGTTAAGTTCCTGTTAAAAAATCAGACAAGAATTTATGATTCTTGAGTTTATAGTTGTTCCGTGCAAACATTTAAGGCAGAGCTTTGTTCTTGAGGTTACTTTCAAATGACCGACAGGCAAAATTACGACAAGTCAAAATGTCGACTGGTTAAAATGTCGATTTATATTTTATATCGACTTTTCTGTATGGGAAAAATTCCGACAAGTCGATATTTTTCTCGACTTCTATCAGGGCAGTCGACTTTTTGTCAAATCGACATTCCAAACTGTCGACATTTTAATAAGTCGGTAAAAACAAAGTCGGTATTTTAACTTTCAAAAAAGTCGATAAAAGTCGACATTTTAACCAGTCGACATTTTTTTTGTCGGTCATTCGTACGTAACCCCAAATAATTCGTCACTATTTATTTCTAGATCTTTTACAAATTCTTGTACATGGAAAAAGCGTTTAGATTCAAACTAGTGCTGTCATAAAGTAATATGTTCAATTAGTTAAGTAATGAAAAAAGTAGATACTTGATATGTTTTCAATCTTAGAAAAATGGTTTGAAAGATAAAAAGAGGACATTTGGAGGACAATTCAGTAAAAGGAGGACAATTTTCTGTCCTCTTTAATAAAATAAAATATAGAGGACAGGACTCCGAAAAAGAGGACTGTCCTCTAAAAAAGAGGACGGATGGTCACCGTACTTATAGTACCTATATCGCAAGTAAAAATTTTTAAAATAATTTCTTTGTCTCGTCTCATTCTTTGCAATAACGCAATAACGGTACTTCAAAAAAATATTTGCAAACAAATCTCAAAACAAAAAATATAAGGCTGTAAAATGCTTTTTGTTTCAACTCAATACGACTACTCGCCACAAAGATACAGCTCTTCAAAAAACAGTAACAAAAATTGAAAAAAAAAATTTTTCCTTTAATTTCGTTGACTAGTGTATTTGGAAAATAGTCTCCATGCATACACAATACATGACCATATAGATGCTGGGGAAATAAGTCAAAGATTCAAACATATCATTTCTTTCGCCATGAATGACTCTTCTGGCTTCTATTTTAAATCCCAGTCCTAATACCTAATTATTCTGAAGGTGATTTATTATAATGTTTTTTCAGACTGTACGAGGCGATATTTCCTATTAAATCCATAAGAAGTAATGGTGTTGGTAAATGGTAATACCTATTCACCCTTATTTTGAAAAAATACACTTTTCTTATATTTGCGTTGGCACTTGGCACGCAACACACGTTTTTAATTGAGTTATTATTATTATGTATTCGTGTTATAATTTACTGTGGAAGTGGACTCGTACAACTGCTCTCATTTCAAGACAAATCTCTTGACATCGTTTTTTTCCTGTTTAAGACTTTTGAGTTAAATCATAACAAATGGAAGTGTTTGTTGAAAGTCATAAACACGTTAATCCTCTGCAATGTGGGTTATCGTTATAATCACAATATCGTCCTACTGCTTTTCTTAGTCACCGATGACATCCGAATTGCCTTTGCCAAATATCACGTTTTCCTAGCAACTCTACTTGACTCGAGAAGTCAAGTCGGTTTTTCATACTAAAAAAACCAAGAATTTCTGAGAAAAACAAATTCTTTCCATTTATCAAAATATGCTGACAAACTAATCTTATCTGGCAAGTCGTTATCCAAGCTACTTCTGTAAATGCAAAAGTTTTTTCCTTTTGAAGTCCCAATTCTTTTTCATTGTTAGAATTATGTTTATGCAAATTACGTGTAACTTTACTTTAATTTTTCCATTAGAAATTATGGAAGATTTGTATAATTATGAGTTCAAATGCGAATCGTAAGCTTTTCGACTCCGAAAATGGGTTCCAACTACTTAATTTTTACTGTTGATTGCTTAATATAATTGGCAAGAAATTAATCAGTTCTTCAATTTAAAGATTTTGTGACCTTTAGTCCAAATGCGTTTCGCCCATGTACAACAATAGGACTCAGTTAATCAGCTGTGACAGTGTGCAAAATATCAAATCTTGATATCAAGTCAGCAAACCAGTAAACAAAACATATTGAACGACAAAATGCTCACAAATAAATAAACGGAAAGTCGAAAACAATATAAAATTTACTGTAAGCCGTTGTAATACCTTTCTGAACGGTTGATTTACTAACTTGATATAAAAAATATAGAAAACACTGAACTAATTAGGGACAAATTATGTATGTATTCATTTTTAGCAAACATGGCATTAACCTCGCCTAAAGGGGTTTTTCTCTATCAGCCTTCAATCTGAAGTGAGGGTATTTTTCTTCGGCCTACTTCTCTCTTTATAGAATTTTGATGTTTTCTTTTTTTCGTATTTACACAATTACTCATAACTTTTAATATGAATTCTATTTAATGTATAATGAAGGATTTTTCAATGAGGACATCACAATTGTGTTTTAGTACAGGTACAATAGGATAAATAAAACAAAAAAATTAGTACCATCATGAAACTTGGTGAAAACGTTTCATGTATTATGAGAATGAAAAATCAAAAGAGTCTATAAAAATATTTCACATGGAAGGGTGCTTTTTTGAGGGGGAAAGGGAGGGAAATTGTGGTGTATCAAACAGAAAAATTTACTTTGTTGCAACCTAAGCATATGACACATGTTTTTAGGGAAGTTTTTAATGCTGAATCAAATGACACCAAAACCAAGTCGATGCGATCTCCGTGAAAAAAGTTATTGTCATTTTTAGGTAACGATGACTATATTTTCTGTTTAAATGTAAAATAGTACCGGGAACCAGTTGAAAATAATGGTCCGTCAATGAAACTTTGCATAAATGGTTCATTTGGCATGAAAAGCAATAATAAGAACAGTCTATAAAAATATCTGTTGTTAAAGGGTATTTTTTGGTAGTGGTGAGATTATTACCATAAAACCCATGACAAAAACGGTACCCCCCTGAGAATTTGTTAAAATGTGCTATGGACTAACAGAATGAAGAATCAAAAGAGTCTATAGAAATATTTTGCTGGGAAGGGTGTGTTTTTTGAAGATAGGGGGAAGTGTCTGGTTATTTTTCAAAAAAATATAAAAGGATGGTACGCTGAAGAAACTTGGTAAAAGTCTTTCATTTACTACGAGAATGAAGAATCAAAGGAGTTTGCCAAAATATCAAGGGAGAAAGGGTATTTTTGTGGGTTTAGGTAGAGGCTGTTATTCGTTTTTGGAAACAGTTTTTGTTTTTGGAAAAAGTATTATAGTTGCCTTCACCCATTAAAAACATCCTTCTACCATATAGATATTTTTATAGACTCTTTTGATTCTTCATTCTGGTAGTTCATAACACATTTTTATAAAGTTTCATGAGGGTACCATTTTTGTCACGGATTGTAAGGTAATAATCCCATCATAACCCCAACCTTCACCCCACCCCTCAAAGAAACACCCTTTAACCACAGATATTTGTATAGACTCTTCTTATTATTGCTTTTCATGACAAATGAACTATTGATGCAAAGTTTCATCGACGGACCATTATTTTCAACTCGTTCCCGGTAATATTTTACTTTTATACTGAAAATATAGTCATCGTTACCTAAAAATGACAATAACTTTTTTCACGGAGATCGCATCGACTTGGTTTTGGTGTCATTTGATTCAGCATTAAAAACTACCCTAAAAACATGTGTCATATGCTTAGGTTGCACCAAAGTAAATTTTTCTGTTTGATACACCACAATTTCCCCCCCTCTCCCCCTCAAAAAAACACCCTTCCAGTGAAATATTTTTATAGACTCTTTTGATTTTTCATTCTCATAATACATGAAACGTTTTCACCAAATTTCATGATGGTACTAATTTTTTTTTTATTCGAAGGACTTTTCGTACTATTTTACCTGTACTATATTTGGAATAAAGTATTATAATATTATAAATAAAACACAAAATAATAATTGAGAATCGCTTTGGGCTGAAATAAAATCAGGTATGTAGTCCAGTATATTTAGTCATAGCTCCTATGGGAGTTTTACAAATCGTTGGGGAAGACATTTTTTTCTTGTCATCTTTAGAGTACATTATAGAAAGCTTAATCCAAGTTTTCGACCATCAGCCCTTTGCAGGGTTTCCGCCATCATCTTGGTTTAAAGAGAGAAATCGGTTCTGGCTATTTTCTAAACGGGGAGAGTCAGAAAGATTGTTTTTTCTGTATTCGAGAGATTATGCAATTACAGGAAAGTCGAAGGAGTAATGAAAAATTCGGGAAATTAAAGGAACGAAGATATGAACGTTTAAAAGTCAAAAACGGGAAAGTAGATGGCTAAGAAATAATTTGCAACAAATCAGAATGACATTTGTTCAAGAAAATTTTATATTTTTGGAAAGGTAAGAACAAATTATTTCACCCATGTTTGAGGAAATTTTGATTAATGTGTTAGTTTTTGGATCAAAAATTGTTCGAAAATCGCAATTTTTCGAGATCAATTTTTTCAAGTACCAATTTGATTTTTATAGTTAGGTATAACGGATGGGTTTAAAAATCAGAAATCATTAGAAATAATCAATCGATTCATCACATAATATTGAGTGCAGAGAAGTCACATAATTTTTTTTTTTAGATAGCAGCTTATAAGAGAAACGTGCGAGTTTTCAAATATACATATAAATGTTATTTTGCGTTATCAGATACGTGATTATACTTATTCTGCAAGCTTTCACCATCTTGATTGAAAGAGTATATTCTGATTTCGCAACTAACAACCAAGGCTTGCTATTAATTCAAAACAAGAAAATTAGGAAGGTTGAATTTTGCTTGCAATGTTTTAAGTGTGATGCTGCGTTTGGAAGCCATTCAGGTGCTATATAGTAAGTAAACAATAGTTTGGACTGAAAAATATTAAGGGTATTCATACAACAGCGTAAATTCGTAGTAAACGTTGTAAACTTTTAAACTTCGTAATTCTGTCACAATTTTTATGGAAAATTTGACAGATTTACGAAGTTTACAACTTTACGATGTTAACGATGAGTTTACGCTGTTGCATGAATACCCTTATTGATATAAAACTGTAGGTTAGTGATTTAAAAAAAAAAAACTTTTAGGAGGAAATTTAAACATGTCACGAAAAAAACTGAATAACACATATGTGAGCTCCATTTTTTGCTTATAATTAATTGATTATAGCTCTTTAAATACACAAAACATGGAAAAATACCACATAACAAATATGTAGAATCCACTCTTCTTGTCAGGAATGCATTTGTATTTTTTCGATAAAATAAAAGGTATGAATTTAAAACGAGTTCACTCTTTAATTGAGAATAGCGGCAACCCTGTTCTGGATTGATGGTGGAAAACTTGGATTTAAGCTTTCTTTATAGTACTTCAACGAACTCAAACCGTTTCTATTTTGAGAAAAACCTTCTCACATTTTTAAAACACTTAATTATGATGACGTGTGGATACCTTTCAGGCAACACAGTTGGTAAACAATTGCTTAGAAACAGAAAATGTTAAAGACAAAACTGTACGATATAGTGATTACTAGAACTTTTGAAAGAAATTTTAGCGTAATACAGATAGAAGAAAAAAATAATTGACTGAAACCGTGTGAATTCCATTTTTTTGCATGTAGTTGGTTATAACTCGTTAAATACAAAATCTGAAAAAATACTATATTCAAATTTGTAGAACTTTCCCTTTTTGTTAGGAATGAATTTTTATTTTGTCGATAAATTTAAAATTACGAATATTATTCGTTAAAAACAAATTCAATCTTTAAATCAATAAAGCGGTAACCCTGCAAGGGGTAGATGGTCGAAAATTTGGACTTAAGCTTTCTGTATGGTACTTTAATGAAATCAACAAAAAAATTGCTTCCCCAATCTCTTGCAAAAAAAAAGTCTAAATTGACTGGACTAATAAGAAACATGTTAAATTAAAATATGGAATTTGATATCGCTTATATGACCACCAGCAGTAGTAGGTTTGAACGAATCTGTTCATTCGAGCCATTTTTCAAATATATAGTCCTAAGCATTTGGATAGCCTTCCTTATATTTTTTTATTTAAATAAACTGTTTTTGGCACTTTTTTTAATGGAAGCATACGGGAACGGAATTGTATATGAGTCACTAGATGAGATAGCCTTCCTGAGATTAAGTTAAGTTTCAACTGATTTCTAAAAGCCGGTGGAGTTTTAAAGGTAAATATGGTTTGGTGTTGCTAAAATTAATGTTTTTTTTTTGTGTAACATTAAAACAGCCTCACTTGGCTTTTTTGCCATTTAAGCCAAAGTTTGCCAGTTTTGTTTACGAAAATATATTGGAGAGTGGTAAGACCATAAAGATCTCTTGATAAAAGACCAACTACATTGACTCTTTTAACAAGATAATATAGAAAACTGGGTTAGAAGTGAGCTAAGCTGATGGGTTGTTAAAAGTTTTGAACACCAGAAGAGCCTTAACTTTACGAAAGAACTCCCATTTTCCAGTGTCTTTCATCTAAATCTTCTTAATTCACAGCATACCACATTGCATTAAATACAGATATGTACCAGCATCCAACTCAGCAATCGGCAACAAATATTTTTCAGGTGAACAAAAGTTCAACTTTTAAACGCAGAAGGCAGGTTAGATACTATTGTCAGTAGTTAAGTAAGGAAAAGTTGTTTTACAATTCCATCAAAGCTAAAGGAGGGTCCACACTATGCCGATCAACATTGTTGTTTAACATTGTCGATCAACATGCTAGTGTGTACATCAAAAACTTTTGTAGCGAAAATTTGTGTGGATTGCAATTTTCTGATCGATGCGTCAGGATCCAACCGAAGGGTTCAGGGTTCAAATCCTGTGGATCCCCAACTTTTTTTTATATTTTTTTTTTGTGAACATTCAAGTTAAAACAATATTATTAAAATTAAATACTTATTCAAAATAAATATTGCATAAAATGGAATTTGTTGAACAACTTTGTCGATTGCTATTCATTTGAATCGGGTTGTGTTCGGGTCAACAAATGTAGATTGGCATTGTCGATCAACACGTCTATACTTACTCAACACTGTTGATCAACGATGTTGATTTACACAATTCAACACAATGCGGAAGCGGCTTAAGAGATTCAAGTTATGGCTTTCGGTGCAGTCTCTCTTTATAGTTCAGTTTACCTAAACTGGAAAATGACAACGGTATTCTTCAAAACCATATTGGAAACATCCTTGTGGCAATTCAAGGGTATTTTTGGACTACTGAAGATTGTTTTTCAGCAGAAAAATGGTCCGATTCATACAGCAGGTGTCAGCTAAACTATAATAGGTTGGAAAGCAAAACTAGACAGTAAATCTCTTTTCCACTCTGCTCTTTAGATTTGAGGATAATTGAAAACGTTTTGGGTTGGCTAAAACATAAAGCTTATGTAGATGAGAAGCAATAGTCAAATAAACAAGAGCCAATTGAAGGCATCAAAGTGTCCTAGAGCATCATTTCATCAGACCTATTGAAATCCGTGTACGAATCTTCAAAAACTCGCATTTTTGAGGTAATTAAAAATAATGGAACAGTAAATAGCACTACAAAAATTAAATAAGAAGTGTTTTCTTTAAAAAATAAATCGATAAGTTACTATTATAACTGCAATATACATACATGGTGACGCTATTTTAATGTTACAAAAAAAAACCTTAATTTTAGTGATAGCAAACCAAATTAGCTTAGAAGACTCTACCAGCTTGTAGAAATCAGTTAAAACTAAGCTTATTCTCAGGAAGGTTATCTCATCTTTTGACTATACAATTCCGCATGCTTTTAAAATGCCAAAAACAGTTGATGTTATAAAATATATAAGTGAGGCTATGCAAACGTTACGGACTGTATGTATGTTATAAAAAATCCCATTTAATCCAATAACTTTAAGTCTTATGTGCCCCTATGAAAACGGATAACATTTAATTAAAAACAAATTTGACTTTTAACACAATTGACACACGGCCTTAAAAACTAATTTCATTATTATAAGAAATTTCTCTCAATACGTGCAGATAATGGTTAAACAGTGAGTAACTGAATACATGAAAACTAAGATAAGTAAATGAATATAATTCAAATAAATTTCTTGCTAAAGCTATAGCTTCTCTTTATATTTACTTTTTTTGTACCTTTCAACTTTTACAGTGCTACGACAAAACAGCTACCTATAGCAATGTCTAAAGTCAATAATCTGAGTGGCTTTATTCCAATCAAATGAATAATTGATTAGATCTTTCCGCTCAAACAAAGAAAGTCGATGCAAAAATGTCTGGTATTTAACATCTCATTATACTACCTATTCATTGACTTCAAAAACGTCTGCGAAAGCGAAGAAGACTTATTGCTATCAACCAGATCAATCAATATATTAAATGGAATCCAAACATTTGGGTATGGTTTGGCTTTTCAACAAGGGGAAGGAGAAGTCTATCCGTGATAATGAAATATTGCGCTTTTACATTGAAGCATTAACCATCGAAATCCATACCTCAAAAATATCTACATGACTTTTATATCGGGTCATGGTAGGTGTAATCGACAAGATTTAAGAATTGAAATACCAGAGTCAGTATAATTGTGTGAGAGCTGAGGGATGCACCCACGTTCCACTTTGGCAGGTTAAAACACTAAATTTAAAAACCAAATGTTAACATTTAAATTGGGTTTTGAATAAGAGAATATTTAAAAAGGGGCATCGACAAGTGTTTAAGTCCCTTGCAAAAATGTAGTCAAGATCTTGGTAAAAATAGAATTTCAAATCAAAATCAACATCACTGAAGTAACAAACAAAATAACACAGCAGTTGAAAATGGATCAGCAAAAATTCCCTCAGCTTCCTTGAAAATTCTTATTTCGAAATCGAAATTACATTCCTTCTCTTCCAATTATTAAAAACATCTAAGTTCATTATTTCTTGATCCTACTTGGTTCCTTAGTTAATAATGATGCTTTGTTGCAGGCACGTAGCCAAAGGGAGGGTTTGATGAGTTGAAGCTTCCTCCCCCAAAATAATTTGTATTTTAACAAATTTTTTCCAATTCCTAGGGAAATTGTGGCTAAGCAATTTGAAAGTAAGCACTTTAAACTACGAAGTTTTAATCAAGTCTTAAAAAGCTTAAAGAAATCAAGGTTGGGGCTAGATTCCCCAAGGGTACTGGATGACAAAAAAAACGAAGCTGAGCCTAGCAAATTTTTCCAAGCCTCAAGCCCTGAGCAATTCAACGAAGAACAACAAGCTAAGTAAGTTTCAACTGGAAGCTGTTGATTTCTCAAGCCCCATTGAAATTGAAAGAAAGGGGGTTTGGGCTAAACAATGAATATGTTAGCTGTTTTTGAAAAACACAAGGTTGGGCTAAACAAATGTTCATAATGTGCTGTTTATTTCTCCAACCCCTCCAAGAATTACGCAAAAGAAAAAAGGTTGGGTTAGCAAATTAACATGTTAAAAATGGAGGAGCTTAGCCATGAGGCCACACGGGCGAGCACTCGCTAGCTACAGTAATACACGGAGGCTTGTCTTTTTCGAAGCTAATTAAGAAGCAACAAGCGAGTGTAGAACAGCAAATGATTGGAAAAATAATTAATATACAGAACTTAGTTGCCAGTTTTCGATTGTTTCGTCATAGGATAAGCTCCTCTACTGACTTCTTTCAGGCTAACTTGGCTTCGTCTAGTCGAGACGCAATATAGAGCAGAGCTCAGTTGAACTTTTAATTGAACTTAATTCATTCGCTCCACTAGAAAACAGAATTTTTTTTTTAATTATCTTCAAATTCACATATAATGTGACAAAAGGTATAAAAGTCTTCTTTACTCTTTTTGCCAGACTTCCTGCGATTACAGCCAGCATCGAAAGAACTTTTTCAACGATGAAAAGGTTTACAATTTTGAATGTTGTTTCATGTTTTTTGTTTAACCAGCAAACTTTAAAGCAAGCCCCCCAAACCAAAATCCTTGCTATGGCCCTGCTTTGCTGATCCATACACTTCCCTTATCCAATCTGCAAAGCCCCTTGTTCCTAGGTCACACGTTATTTTTATTATAAAATCACATCCTAGCACATCATGAATCCGTTATTATTTTACGTAATGAGGTGCGGATTTGTAATGAGATTTGTTGTCAAGACAAAAAGATGAACCCCCATCGAAGTTATTAAGTTTATCAGAGTCTCAACAATTTTAATTAAATCAAATAAAGTAAACATCAAATTGAACATTGCCATTTTGGTGGGGAGAACAATGAGAAGCTTTTAAAGCAATGTGACGACAACAACAACTATCAAAAAGATTATGCTCTTTGTCTATGTTAATGCCTTTTCTGTGAGTTATTTTAAATTACAGGATATTATTCAACAAAAATGTATGTCACAGGAATTTATAATTAAATAATAAATCTTACTTACTGGATTGTGTGCTTTTTGCGACTTTCTCAGCTCGCATCCCGTGCCAAAGAGTCCTCGAGATGAGAGAGTACGTTGCCGTGAGCACGACTACTGGAATTATTAAGAGGATTAAATCCAAGAAAATGTTGTAGGCTTTTTCGTATTGTTTAATACTGGGTGGCCAATATTCACGGCATTTATGGTGGCCTGAAAAAGAAATTAAAAAAAAAGGAAATATTATAGGGATTGGTCCTGATATTTTGTTCAGATCTGCTTTTGATCCCTTACATCAATTGGGCACAAAAACGACTACAAAGGTTAAAAGGTAAATGTGAAGTTTTAAGGAGATTATTTATAAATATTCAATTTTAAGTACACAGTAGGATAATGAACCTTTCATAAATAAAACTTAAAAACTGAAATAAGGAAACTAAAAGGTTGGTAGTGATTTTAGAATTTAGAATACATAAACCCCCTCTCTATTATTAAACAAGGGACAATATTGATGGCAAATATAAACATTTGTTGACTTGTAATTTTTATTAATAA
This sequence comes from Dasysyrphus tricinctus, assembly GCA_963921185.1. Taxonomy (NCBI): domain Eukaryota; kingdom Metazoa; phylum Arthropoda; class Insecta; order Diptera; family Syrphidae; genus Dasysyrphus; species Dasysyrphus tricinctus. The sequence goes on along the minus strand of CAWUEQ010000114.1, from coordinate 223,174 downwards.
ATGTGTGACGTTAACGAAAGTAAAATTTTTACTCCCCAAATTCCACGTTCAATCGACGGATAACTTCTTAACACAGGTAAATAAACTTCAAGTCAGGGAACTAACGGTAGATATTTGTAAATAGTAAATTTTGGCAAGAATGTAGTGTTACTTTTAACCGAGGTCATATGTTTTTTCGACACTGTATGTTATGAATTTATATTTTACCACAAATCGGGTTGTATTAACATTGTTTATGATTATTTTTACCTGTTCAATTTAACTTGGCCTCATGTGGAAGCAGCATTCTGCCAGTTCATTTCAACGTGACACCAGTGTTGAAACACACACACAGCCCATCCAAACAAAAGAAGTTTCAACACATTGATATTTGACACCAGTTTTTTGTGCAGCGAAGTGGATGTGTGCTATCTCCATGTGTGAGAGGTTCCCAGTTCAAAACTAAGTTAGAATCACAAAGTATTTTTAAAATAAAATAAATATACACTCAGCGGCACTGAATCTTGGCCAAACATTATCATAACGCATATGAAGGTGGGTCAGGAAAGTGTTTATCTCTATTATTCAAGTCCTTAATTCGTCAGTTTCACCAATACAGAAAAGGGATATTTTAGGGATATTTTAATTTTACTGAGTTTGCTCACATCCCTGGATTCAAAAAACGAGGTTGTTTCCCTCGCACATGCAAGGTCTATGAGAAAAAGCATTATGGATGAGGGACAATTATTCTGACAGCAAAATATCAGCTGTTGTTGACAGGAATGGCTTAGCAAAAAGGACTTTTATAATTTAATGAGACAAAAACGAACTTTAAGTTTACAAGGGCATTTAAAATCTTCTTAAATATAAAAGCATTTGGTGAAACCAAAAAACATCATTTTAAGGCTAAATGGCTTTTAAAATAAATAAAAGCCTTTCGTGAAATTGGCCATTAGTCGAATAGGGTGATTCATACAATCATAGTCACATTAGATTATTGAGTTCTGTAAAATGCACCGTTGTAGTACCTCGTGGCGTGATGGTTAGTGCGTAGGACTGTCATGCCGAAGGTGTGGGTTCGATTCCCAGCCGTGCCACCTAAAAACAGAAATGTTTTATCCGAGGTACTGCCTCTTGCGAGGAACTGACAAATCCTCCAAGAGTATATCTGTCATGAAAAAGTGCTTCTCACTTAGCCGTTCGGACTCGGCAAAAAACTGTAGGTCCCTTCCATTCCTGCCAACAACACGCACACAGGAATGGTTGAGAGTTGTAAGTCACTAGGCCCTGGTTCTCCACGAGCTGTTGCGCCACCCAATTTATTTTTTTATTTTAAAATGCACCGTTACTTCACAAAATGTTTGTGTTGTTGTGGTTCTTGTCAAAGGCTTAAGCAAATTTTGTATGCATACGAAATGTCTTAAACGCCAGCACAGGTAGCACAATCTGAAGATTTATTCAACCAAGAACTGACACAATGTGAGGTGGCTGCTAAGCTCAGAGTACTGCGTTCATCCATGTAGTATGCGTTGAAAAGTTTTCAGGACTCAGGTAGCTACCGCATGGCCGACTAGGTTGTGGGGGAATAAGATGCACATTGGCTTGGGATGACCGATTTATTTCACTAGAAATTTTAAGGAACCGCTTCCTCACCAACGAACATTGAGATCCGCCCACCGCACGCCGCTTCAAATTGCAAGAGAAGACAATGTAGGTAAGCGTACGATAAGAAAACGCATGGAGAAAGCGGATTTGAAAGCTCACAGGCTAGCATGTGGTCCAAAACTGCTAAGTAGGCACCAAGCATCCAAGCTTCGATTTGCTATTGACCTTGTAAATTGGAGTGTGAATTAACGTAATAGCCCAGTCAAATTAGTCAAAAAAAGGGCATCAAATCGCATTTTTCGATGGACAAAATTTTTTTAATGGAATCTGTTTGGCTACGTCTCCTGATCATAAAAACGAGTTTTTGGGATTTTTGAGGTTAGGGAAGACCCGCCATCTTGAAAAGAGATTGGTTTTGTTTTTATGCAATTACTCGCTTGCATTTTATTTTACAACAAAACGTCCTGCTACAATCTTGTAGAAGATAAAATTACCTATAAAATAAGCTATCAACGACCTCTGTAGGTGGTTTCATTTTTGAGATATAACAGACCAATGTTCCCCTATGGGTTGTGTTTTGGGGGTGGTATGACTTTTCTTGAGTTTTCTAGGTAACCGTTGATTTTTTTGGATGATGCTCCTAGAATCATTTTCAGTTCTTGTATCGACCTATAAAATGAGCCATCGACCGATATCATCGGCCACGAATTGTGCGAGTTATCCAATTCATAGGATCACACTTTATGAGTAAGGAGAAAAACATAAATATATTTTTTTTCGAAAATGTTTATCTGGTGAATCGTACAAAAAAACTATTACTTAAAATGTTGTCCATAGTTATGATACCAATATAACATACATACATGGTACGTGGAGTTGCATCCGCGCCACACAGAAGGTTGTAAAGCAGCCGGGAAACTTAAGACACCTACATTTCTTGTTGTTGAAAACTGAGTTATCTGAGTATTGCATGCGGTTTCCTAGGTACTACGAAGAAAAACTTAATTGAATTTCAAATTTGATTGTTTTTTATTAACAGAATAATTTGAAAAAATGATTAAAAAAAGAGGTAAAGTGTATTTTACATTAAGTTTTCTCTGTGAAAGTATTTGAAGGGGAAACAAATAATATTAAGGGGAATATTTTGAGATTTTTGAAGGTCCTGGTAGCATTTCATCATCGCATACATCAGACTGGGATTAGAATTAGTGGAATTAGACACTTTGAAGAATTTTTTGAATAATGAAAATGTATCAGATCTTAATAATTTTCTCTGGCCATACTGATATTAATTATATTTACAGTTACAAAAAAAATCAGATAGAATTCTTGAACGGTTTTAAAAATATCAGCGCAGCCATTGAAAACTCCATCGTTTGTAGAATCACCCGTATATATGAAATCATAACTACTTATAAACTAATTAACTTGTTGGAAGAAACTATTGTTAAGTTAGTTCCGTAATAACTGTAACATATTAAAGAATAAAGCATACGTCTCTTGCGGGAAAATGTTTGGTCGCCCCTCTCATCACAATACTGTGTGTATCACTTTGATGTTCTCAAAATTGTTCAGTAACTCCTCACTTTCGAAATCTTTTCTGGCGATAGCTACTTCTATTCAAAAGTGATTGAGCTCCCCTTTCTTTAACAATATGCACTTGACCTTCATCCAGCGTTGATTTGCACACAAAACAGTTCTTCATTGTTACAAAAAAAAACAATACCTTTTTAAAATAACAGGGCGGACATAGACCGTTTATAATTACATTTATTTGCAAGGCGTATAAACGCAAGCCTACTTTAGGCAAAGTGCGTAGCACCGCTGAAAACATTACGATTTTTGCACAGCACTTTGCATTCATCTATAGTGCGAACATTTTTCCTGAGCACTGGTGCTTTGATTTTTATAAATGAATACCAATCAATAAATTTGAAATCTTGTTGAGTTTTTTTTAGGTAACACCTGTGAAATCGCATGCAATACCTTCAGTTTACATTTCGATCGAGAAAAAATAACTCAGTTTTCAACAACAAGAAATGTAGGTTCCCCGGCTGCTTTACAACCTTCTGTGTGGTGCGGATGCAACTCCACGTACCATGTATGTATGTTAAATTATTATCATAACTATGGACTATGGTGTTTTCATTTAATTCATTTTTATATGGACAACATTTTAAGTAATAGTTTTTTTGTACGATTCACCAGATAAACATTTTCGAAAAAAATATATTTATGTTTTTCTCCTTACTCATAAAGTGTGATCCTATGAATTAGATAACTCGCACAATTCGTTGCCGATGATATCGATCGACGGCTCATTTTATAGGTCGATACAAGAACTGAAAATGATTCTAGGAGCATCATCCAAAAAAATCAACGGTTACCTAGAAAACTCAAGAAAAGTCATACCACCCCCAAAACACAACCCATAGGGGAACATTGGTCTGTTATATCTCAAAAATGAAACCACCTACAGAGGTCGTTGATAGCTTATTTTATAGGTAATTTTATCTTCTACAAGATTGTAGCAGGACGTTTTGTTGTAAAATAAAATGCAAGCGAGTAATTGCATAAAAACAAAACCAATCTCTTTTTCAAGATGGCGGGTCTTCCCTAACCTCAAAAATCCCAAAAACTCGTTTTTATGATCAGGAGACGTAGCCAAACAGATTCCATTAAAAAAAATTTGTCCATCGAAAAATGCGATTTGATTTCCTAATTTGACTGGGCTATAAGTAAAACTACATTAAACTTTTGTATTTTCTTAAAAGTCTTAGAACAACTAAAATATGCATATTTCACCTAACTTCAAAAAAATATTTTGGGGCGAGTTACACAAAAAAAAAAAGAGTAGCGAAGTTTCCATGCCGATAAATTCATTTTTTTTCTCAAGAATTCAGATGGCGTTATTTCTTTGAAAAGTTTCGAAAAAAGCAGATCGATTTTTTTTTATTTCAAACTTTTCAGGTTGTGGACGTTTGGCACCTCATATACTGGAAATTTGAAAAAAAAAAATAATGCCATCTAATTGGACAGTAGTTGGTCAGAAAAGATCAACTTATTCTAGAAATTGGTCAGTCCTAGATAAGGCTTAAGGCTTTTCGATTTCTCTTTTACGATTTTTTAAAGTATTTTTTTCAAGGTCACCAATAATTTTTGACATAAGGATGCAAATTCAATATTCATCAAAGCAATCTATGGCTGACCAATTAATTACTGGCAATAGCTGACCTTTTATCACGATCTAGATATCTTTCGGATGGTACATATATTTTTTGCAAATTTCCCATAAATGAAGTGCCAAAATCGCGTGTGACCTTGAGAAAGTTTAAGCCTTGATTACAAGCTATCTAGGCCTGACCAATTTCTGGGACCAGTTGACCTTTTCTGACCAATTAAATTGCTTTTTTTTTAATCAAAATTCCTTTCCAAAGGTCCAGAGCCAAGTATTCTTTTTTTTAATTCAAAAAATCACCGATGCATTTTATGCATTCATTTCGTATATCACAAGTAAAAATACTCAAATTAACATATTTAAACGCACTAGAATGGCCAAAACAAAGCCACAAGTTATTGACATATTTTGTTCATGCGAATAGCATTAGGGGGGTTTACATGGAACAACATCTCATCAAACAATGGTGACAACCACACATCATTTGAAAGAACAATAAAAACCATGTTGTCAGCCTGAGTTGTATGGTTTTCAAGATATTTTGAATACTTGTTCCGATTCCATCAAGCAATGTTGTCTATAATGTTATCCATGTGCACTCCCCTATTTTTAATGGGAAATCAGTTCCTGCTCCTTATTCTTCCGGATCACAACAATTTATTTATCTTTTGTAATACTTTTTGTTTGCCATCAATCGTATAATTACATCCCTTTTAATCTGTTTGCAATTTGTTTTAATCAACTAAGTGGATTGCTGGTTTCACTGTAAATGTAAATAACTGTGAGCCCAGATTTTCCTGGATGTATCAATGAACTACGCATTTCTTAATACAACTGATGTTATGGTAGGTATATATTCAGAATATTAATGGTCAAAGTCGGAGGGTTTCCTTCCTCAAACATCTTAGAAACTTTGTTCACCTAGCTCCAAAGGGTAAGTATTGGTTTCTTTTAAAAAAAACTTTAACACATATTTGCGTGAACTGCATATTTGTATTCTTCATCAGTGTAAGAGTTTTCTTGTGGGTAATATGGTAATAATTCTACACTTTCCCCTGCCCCTCAATCTTTCACCATGAATATTTTTAGAGACTTTTTTGACTATTTGTTCGTAAAACAATTATTCCAAATTTCATTAAAATGACTTTATTTTTAAAGGGTTTTCATTAATATTTTGCCAATTGTACTAATGGCCATTCGCTGATAAGAAGCTTTAATATTTAAGTTCATCATAACAGCTTATGTTACACTTTTACGCTGAGGAAAAAGTATAAAAGAGCGTTGAAGTTTAATATAAATATTTAATTATTTTAAAGAGCTCTGCCAACAAGACTTTAATTCGGTAGATAAAAAGTCAATTAAACACCTTATAGTCTTGTTTAAATATTTAAACAAGACTATAAGGTGTTTAATTGACTTTTTATAAATATTAAAGTTTCGTATGAACAAACGGCTTCTAAAAACAATTCATCCTTAAATAAAAAAAGCTTTTGGTTTTTTGTTTGGGTACTCATTTCATTTTGGAATTGGTCTCACTGGATCCAGCATTAAAAGGTTCTTTTAAACACGTATCATATTATTTGGTTGTACCAAACAAATATTTCAGTTAGATGGACTTATTAATTTAAATAGGTATGGTAAGTCATGAAATAATGTTCCCAGGCTCCTTAAAAGCTGTCAGCTACTGAAAAAACTAAAACTAAAAGTCAAAATTAATTTTGTAATTCTTTTTTCACACTTTTCCACAAAAAAAAAATACTATAATACTTTATAATTATCTTGGACGCCAATCTTGGATAGTGCCTTGAAGCACAAGAGCAAATTCGTGCAACAACTTGACTGCATTGAACTGCTCTAAAAGTAACCCTTTAATTTTTAATACTTCAATACCCGCACAGGTCACAAATATTGTATTACGACTTCAAAAGACTTTCTCTTGTTGATGGCTAGGTAATTATGTTGGATTCAAAACTTAATTATCAAAAGCCCGTAGCGCGTAGCTTGTCTATCAGTTTGTGACATAAAAATCCCTCTTATGTCACTTATTGCTTTTCTTGTTTATGCTGATGCCAGAAATAGTTTACACTGACTGAACGACCGACTCACGTAGAAGGAGCAAATAAAATCTTTAATTAAGTTTCACCTGACCAACGGAAAGGTTAAATTGGCTACGGCTACGGTGCGGTGGTGATGGGCCTAGCGTTGGGGACTATATTAACTATTTCTCGAAACAAATCACTTGTACGTTGTTCAAATACGAAGTTTTCATATCGAGTCAAATAAAATCTAATTAGCTAGATAACAAGAGTTCTAGAGAATTATGTGTCCCATCTTCCTCATTTACTCATTATGGTGCAAGTATTATTTGCTGAGACACCGGTTGGCGGTTCCCCGCATAGAAAATTTTAAAAACATTTCAAGTGAAATTTAAGGGTGGTTGAAAGTTGAAACACAAAAAACACAAACTTTGATGAACAAAATAAGTGAAACGATATTTTTAGGAAACAAATTAAAACTCAATTTCGTTTTAAATCTTTTTTGGTATTGCAACTTTATCGTTTACATGCAGAAGCAATGCAATTTGAACTTGCTTTTCAGAGGGACTAACACTCAGAAAAAAAAAACAGAACATAAAACAAAGGAAACCATTTTGATTTAAATATTTTTCGGAATGATTTGGCTTCGAAGACAAAAATGTTTTAATCAAAGTTGCATGACATTAATATCTAGCAAAAAAGAGTGGGTAGACGAAAACGTAAACAACACTCTTAAGGGACTGGCGCTGGAATCTTTGGGCCTAGAACCAAACTTTCCATACCGATGCATGGGACAGTCTACTAGCATTTTCTAGGCAGAAGTTAATGCCATACGGAAATGTGAGGAAAGAAATTTCGAAAGAAACAAAAATGTTGCAAGTCAGATAGCCACGCTGCTCTCAGAGCACTAAGCTCATATAGCATTAGCTCTAAGCGGGTGTGGGAGTGTGTGGAAATTGGAAAGGCTAATGAACTGGGCAATAACAACCATGTCACGCTCCATTGGGTACCTGGCCACGATGGCATACAGGGCAATGAAGAGGCAGACTCCTTAGCAAAATTAGGAGCGATGACACCTATAACGGAGCCAGAGCCTTAATGCGGAATAGAAGAAAACATGATAAACAACAAAATCAGAACAGCAGAGGGGGCAAAAAGATCAAAAATCTAGAAGGAACTCCCTAAGCTGAGGCAGGCAAAACTTCTTCTTGGGGATTATAACCAAACACGGTTCCAATCGTGCATCAGCTTAAATTGGAATAAACTTAGAATAATAACGGGACTTCTCACAGGCCACTGCAAGTTAAAGAGACACAGCCACATTCTTGGCCTAGAAAACAGTGCCATATATGCAAATTCTGCAATGCTCACGAGGAGACTCCCGGACCACATACTAGTAAATGTGACGCACTTGTCCATCAAAGATAAAGGCATCTGGGTAATTACCAGATAGAAAAGAGCGAACTATCTCCTCTTAAAGTAGATACTCCAATTCACTCAGAGAAAAACGTCAGGTAAATAATTAACCTGGCCCTTCTTAAATTCACGAGGTGCACAATTCCATATAAAGTTACAGATATTTCAGAAATTTACCTGATTTAAGTTACCTTATATTCAGTGTAAAATCAACCTGGTGGACTTTTTTACCATATTCAGGTTGACTAAAGAAGATGACCTGTTATTTTAACACTAAATTCATGTAAATAAGAAATTTTAGCACGAATATAGTGTAAATTTAACCGAGGTTTTGTTTTTTTAACACTGTATGTAATGAATTTCGGTCTTACCATATATCAGGTTGAATTAACGTTTAATATGGTTATTTTTACAATTTGTGCCTTTTGTAATTTACCTGACCTCCTGTTAAGCCAGTTCATTTAAACATGACACTAGTTTTTAAACACACACATAAGCTTTCTAATGAGTTTCAACTTAGGTATTGATATTTGGCACCAGTTTTTTGTGTAGCGAATTGGCCCAGTGGATGAGTGCTATCTTCGTGTGTGCAAGGTTCCCAGTTCAAAACTGAAGTAAGTATCACAAATTATTTTTAAATTAAAATTAAAATAAATATATGTATAATAAATTTCTATATCGATACCTTCCCGTAAAAATGAATTAAGCGACATTTTAAAAATTTTAAATTAAATTTTTAAAATACTTCTTATTCAGTTATTTTTTTGGGTATTTTGTTGTAGTAAACAGATTTTTCGAAGCATTTTGAGTTGAAAATCCCGTTCCAAATCTTTTTATTTTTTTAAATACATAAATAAATAACTGGACCAGAGGTTTTTTTCGATGCCTTTAAAATTTTTGAAATGTCGCTTAATACATTCTTACGGGAAGGTATCGATATGTACTTTCAGAATAATGCTTTACGCGTTGAGCGATAGGCAGCGTAAGAGACGGCTCTTAGACGCATAGATTCATGACACGGATACAGGGTTGATTCAACATTGAAACCTGTTAAATTAACAATAGATTTTCATCTTAAATTAATCAGATTTCCATGTTAAATTTACAGGACATTGAATATTGAGTCATGTTAAATTTACTACATTTGGTAATATTTACAGCATTCCTATTTTGTGGCAGTGTTAAATTAACAAAGTGTCGAGCAAATTTTATCTGCAACCATCGTTTATTTAACACGACTTTAAAGTCAGGTATCTGGTTAAACATTTTACCTGATCTACCGACTTGAAAAATAACAACCTGAAAATCAGGTATAATTGACCAGAAATTGGTTAGTTATACCTGCCTTTTTCATTTTAGCATTTTAGATTTTAAATAGGTATAATTTTTTTCTCTCAGTGTACAATATTCCTTATTTTTATTCGTTGAACCATTCATATGGATGTGGCACCTGATATCATTCTGATTTAGTGAATCTATGTATTGCGAGCATATACATACCTAAGGTGGTATAATAACCACTCTAAAGCAGCCAACTTTTCCACCACCCATTTGTATTATATGGTTCTAATAACAGCTATTGGGATTGCAGTTATAGCAGAAATCCTTGTTTAAACAAGTAAAAAGCCATGTTGTTGATTAGTTGTTGAGTGGGATCCATCAGAATTTATGAAAAGAGCTATTTGTGCTGTTGTTATAGTAAAATTGGCATTTCACTTAATTCGAAAAAATAAATTTTGAGTTCTTGAATAGCACACTTTTCATACCATAACAAATGTTACGCTCCAAGTTATATAGATCTGTTAAGGATATTCTTTCCATAAAATTGGCGTGAGAGCTAAAACTAAGTGAGTCCCTTGAGGATTACCTTGTTAAATTTTTAGAATAGAAATATCTCATATGTATACATGTATGCGTGTGTATGGATATGGATAGACTGGAACATATACTCAAAGATCATTTTTTGTATTCCAAATTGCACAAAGAAATAACATTCCCCCATAGAACGTTCGACAATGAGGCATGAGCTGGAAGTTTCTGACTAAGTTTCTTTTATAACATAATGGTGGCTCAACGAGAAATATTATTTCATATAATGCATATATACTGTATAGTATAAAGTATCTTCTAGGTGCGGCAAAAGTAATGTCTTATGTCATAATGTGAATTGACTGCCCTGTCGTTTTTGTTAGAAAGGGAAAAAAAGTTGACTGTGCTTCTAAGGAAAATTGAAGATGTTAAATTGATTAGATAAATTAAAAAAAAAAATGATATGGATCAAGTGACTATCTCCGAGTTGAAGTAAATTTTTGGTCGTTTTATGGCATATCGATGCTGGCTACACATCTGTCTCCAAATTGGTTATTTCATCTTCAACTTATCTACTTTCTATAAGTAACACCGAAAATGTGAAAGCTCATTGACATTCGGAGCCATCATTTGCAAAAACTGTGCCACATTTATATAGTGATATTACTTTTGTATAACAATACAAAATTGTGTATAGGTACCATATTATTAACCAGCTCAGAATTTACACTATATTTCTGCAGATTAACAACGAACACGCAAGGATAATTATTGAAAGGGAAGGTCAATATGCCCTGGTTTTCCATCAGCTTCCACTCTTTAAATTTATTAATTAATTAGCCTTTACCCGCAGCCACGTCCGCGAAAAATAAAAAAACTCTTGTTCGTTGTTGCAATTATTCCTTTTATACTTCTATCAACACGTATACAGTGGGGACGAGGGGGAAAAAACCTCATATTGTACATATGTAGGTATGTACAAAAAATACAAGTGTTGAATTTGGTATTGTGATATAGGTGATAGAGCCAGTAGTCGGCCACTTAACTTTTTTTTTGCGTTTGACTGTTCGTTAAAATTCAGTTGTTCGAGTTCCAAGCATAAAGTTTAGTTTTTCTGATTATTTGGAATGTCAAAATTTCGAAATATTAGGGGTTTTTAGTGGATTTATCATGAAAAACAAATTATTTACGAAAATTGAAATGAAAGTCTAATTCTTGTGTAGTCGGCCCCATAAACTCCAGAGGTCGGCCACATGAGTTTTCAGTAGTCGGCCCCCATTTTAAATTCTCTATTTTTCATACTACTGACCTAGATAAAAATACAGTTTCTGAATTTTAAAGATTTATTAGATAAATCAAACAATCTACTTTAAAAACAGAAATATTTATTAAAATTGATTGTAAGGTTCATATGTTCCTTCATACACATATATCATTTTACTATTCATTTAACAAAAAAAGTAATATAAATCAACTTCTATCAACTATGTGACTTTTTAATTTATCAAGCTCCCAAAAAAATAAACATTGTCTTCTCATAAGACTCTTCAAGAGTTGAAGAGTTTAAATGTGTTCTAATAGTACGCTACTAGATTCTTATAAGATAGTTCAGAGCGTTAAACGGCCTACTTTTGAATTTTTTTTATCTTGTAGCTCAGTTTTCTTATGCGATGACAGATGTTTAACCAAGAGCCTCTTGTAAGACTAGTGGAAATCGTAGACATTTTACGACTGTGACAACCTTATAAGCCAATTTAAAACATTAGAGATTAAATAAAAATGTTATTGTGTTTTTGTCATTCTAATGCTACACCTATAAACTTCTTGTTTTAAAAACTTTTATATCGTAGATCCTGTAAAAGTTTTTAGGAGAGCATAATAGCTTAAACTCTCATACGTGTACTGTTATGGGACTAATAAATTATGAAATTGTAAACAGAGTTCTTTTATAAGATTCTTGTAAGACTTAAAGTTTATGGACTCCTACTAAAAGGCGAAAAACTGAGCTACTAATTAGAAAAGTAACTACTTTGGACCAGAAGAGTAATAACTTTCAAAAAAAAAAAAAATAATTTTTGAATAAGGCTATGGGATTTTGAAGAGTCTTATGAGAGTGTGTCTGCAGATTTCGGAGATTTGCACTAGAGAGTATCTAAGTTGGGTCTGGGTCTAATTCCTTACTAAAAACCGAGTCGGGGCTCATTTAGCAACTCGAGCTCGAATTTGATGTTGTAAAGTTAAGATTCGAATTTTATAATTTTGGTTTGCTCTACTTTTTTAGAATTTCTGAATAATTATGGAACAAAACGGTTCAATTTTCCTTAGAAACGTCAATTTTTTAAATGTAAGACCTTAAAACACTTATTTTTAAAAATTGCTAATAATCGTGGCTACGTGCCTAAATTCAATCCTTATTCATCAAAAAAATACGCTCACAGAAGAAAATCCTACGTTTTCATAGCCAATTTTCTAATTAACCATGCATAAAGTAAGGGGCCGACTACTGAATATAGGAAAAAACACTCGAAAATCTTGTTAAAAATGAAGAAAACTTTAGGTTTGCATTGGATTTTCATAGGAAGTAAGCAAAACAAAAAAAAAAATATATTCTTCAGTAGTCGGCCGGGGTGGTCGACTTTAGAAGAACGATACAAAAATGTCTTCTAATGTCGGCCCCCTTATTTTATTGAAAAATTAATAATTTTTTATATTTTTTTTGCAAAAAACATTAAAAACAAACAATAAATAACATAAAAACTGCCGAAAAATGTACTTATCCTCAATATTTTATTAATTGGAACACTTTTCGTAAAATCCTTACACTACTTTTTTCTTAGAAAAATTGGCATTTAAACCTCTTGTAAGAATTTGAACACAAATTAGAATTTATAACAAAGAAACCAGAAGCTGCATTGCCTCAAATTTTTGCATACCGTTAGAAGAAAAGTTAAACTTTAAGAAAAAAATATTTTCGTATACATTTTATGCCTGTGTTCCCTATTAACCTTAAATTTATGGCGTGGTGGCCGACTACTGGCGGGGGCCGACCTCACATGCCATCACCTAAATAGTTTTCTTTTCTTGATGACAAGTCAAACGTTTTCACCAATTTTCATCAACATTCCAGTTTCGGGAGGGGATTCAAGGCAGAAACTCAAAATTTTTCCCTGTCACTGAAAAAAAACACCCTTCAACTGTAAATATTTTTGTAGACTCTTTTGATCCTTGTTTCTCATAACAAATGAATATGTAAACCAAGTTTCATGTCAATGCTGTTGGAATTTGGTAATATTTTACTGGTTTCACTAAAAATTCAGTCATCATTTATGAAAAAGGCTATAACTTTTTTGAAGGTATTTGTATCGAGTTCATTCTGATTTAGTATGATTGGGCATTAAAAAATACCCTTAAATCTTGTGTCATATGCTTATATTATACCAAGATAAATATTAAAGTTTATTAATCATTCATATCCTCCCTCCCCAGCACTTTGAAAGTGGCTTTTTGAAATAACCATAATAATCAACTTTGGATGTAATGTAGTAGATCGTGAAATTCTGCGTCGACACCATCTTTAAATTTTATTAATAATTTTTTTTTTAACTTTTCTTGGCTTTTCAAATTTTCTTTCCCAAAATCCCCTTTGTGCAAGGGGAGGGGTGGGAGAAAATCAATAATGTAGTCCTATGGTTTCAAGGGTGCTGAAGCCAACGGGAGTTCTTGGGTCATCATCTGACCCTTGGATTTCGATTTATAACCAACATTTTGGGATTTAAACTGGTAAGTGGCAACCCTTCTCTTGCCCTTCTGACAGTGTTGCCACTTTGGCAACAGTTCTTAAAAGTAAAGTTAGGACATGAACTATTTGTATACTAAAGCTCAATTCGTCAGGTCAAAATGAAAGGTTGGTCTCACTAACCAGCCCCACTATTAATAAATAAGGAGTTTCTGGAAATTTTAACGTATTGAGAGTGATTTTTAAAAATTCGTTAAAATTTAAACTTTATATCGAAATATTTTACCAATCTTTGAGAAGGAATAGAGAATAACTTTGGTTTTTTCTAAATGTTTTTTTTTATTCTAGAAATGTTGGGTGTTTGAACCCCCAAACCCCTTGTCCCTGCATCTAGGCCTAGTCTCAGGTCTTTTATCGTTGCCCTAGTAAAGAAGAAGTGAATGAAGATCATGTTAAAGCTTCATCCCCAGATTCCACCAGTTTTGAAATCAGTGATGTAGTGTAAGCAGATTCTTATATAAAATTGCTTTATTGTAATCTACTACCATATTTATATTAGCCGTTTTCCTTTGGAGGTGGCGAAGTTCTTACGAGTAGATGAAAATCCTAATCTTGCACATGCTCTCATGCGCGAGTAGATACATTTTACATGGGAAAGCAGTTTTATGTGTTCCATTGAAAAAAGCTGGCAAAGTACTTGCAAGTACTTCGCCACCTCCAAAGGAAAACGCCTATTACATGACAACTATCATGAGTCTAGAATTTTTAAGTCACTCTTACAGGAAGTTCGAATAGGTGACGACCAAATAAAGAACAACCTAACTTAAAGAATTGTGTTTGAGTTTTCTTGATCGTGAGACATCACAAGTGAATAAATATTCAATTTATCAAATATGGTAATATTTTTGATTTAATATAACCGGTTCAATATAGACGTAATTTTTTTTCCACAAAACTCGTAACAAGACATGAAAGTTCTATTTTACTCCTTCAAAAAAATTGTACATTTCAATTCACCTTTATTTCTTCGGTATCGTTATTTACTATTCAATTTTCAACTGACTATTAATACTTAACACAAAATGTCCCACTATTATGACAAATCCAAAACTTACCCTTAACTCAGGTTATAAAATGAAAATTACCAGTAGACATAAAATACATACATGAAAAAACATACAAAATGATACAACTTAGTACTTAGATGTTTTTTCCCTAAACAGCAGGCTAGGTCCCACTGTGTGAAGGCCGTAAGACCACAATCATGATCATCATCGTGTCCTGTAACCCCAGCCGGGGCATAGGGCGTCAACAAAACGTCTCCATCCTTCACTGTCTGCTGCAAGGTATTTTAACTGTGGACACGTCTTTCTCTGGGATTCTGCTTCCGCTAAGACAGTTGATTTCCATGTTGTTCTTGGTCTTCCACCCTGAGGATTCCATTGAAAGGACTGCTTTGCAATTTCATCGTTTGGTTACCTCAGTGTGTGACCAATCCATTGCCATTTACGCTTTCTTATGTCGACGTCCAGCCGCTCTTGACTTGTCCTGCGCCACAATTCCTCGTTCGATATAATTAAATTAAGACCTCAATAGGCGTGTTTTATCATCATCGGGATCTAGATCCGGATTAACTTTTACATGCAATACAAAAATAAAATAATGTTAAACTTTCAAAATTGTTTTTGTAACACATGTTAAAAGGTAATCCAGATTCAGATCCCGATGATAATAAAACAGGCTTAATAATACACTTTCAAAATGCAGCCATAAAAACAGTTTAATACCGCTTTAAATTTTATTCACTTATGTACACTTTATTCTAGTAAAAGCTACAAGCTATAAGCCCGCCTACGCCTGCGTTTAAATGGCCCTAATATCCCAATAACGTACTTTTACTTTTTATTGCATTTTGAAAGTGCATTATTGTGGTCTAGCGCTGCCAGGTAGATCAATTTTCAATCAATTCAAAAATAGATTTATTTCTATAAAATATGTGTACAATTTTTACTTTTTAATCTTATCTATCTTAAGGACATGGCTTAAAAGCCGTCTGCCAAGAACTATCAATTTAGGTACTTTTAACTAGTAAGAGTTTTAATATTATTAATTTTTCTTTTTCTTTTAAATTTACTAATTACACTCATAGAGAGCGATTATAAGTTTTATTTTAATTATTTTATTTATTTATTGCAAAATTTAATACGGTTGATTTAATTTCAAAAGTCTTCATCGATTATTCTTCTTCGGTAGTTTAATGCAATGTTACAAAATCTGTCTAAAGCATCCCAATCGGGTCCATTTAGGGCAATCTTCACTTCTTCAGCTGTCATAATGGGTTTTCCAAAGCAACCCCTTCTGATTTCTTTAAACGCAGGGCATACCCCTATGAAATGTACAGAGTCCTCTCGCAGTACCATGTTGCATATTGAGATGGCATAGTTGGTACGAATATAAAATGTTAGTGATTTAACATCATAGGTTGGTAGCTATAAAACACTTTTTTTATTGCATATTAAGGTCCCGTCACAATTTGTTGTGCTTTTTTGAAGATAAGCGTTCAAACAGTCAGACAAACATTTTAAAAATGATGCAGTTATGTTTTTTAGCGAGCCTTCGGAGTAAACAAGTGATATTCCGTATGTATTTCAATACTGACACTTCAACTTTAATTATGTGTAAAGACGTATAGATATAGATGTAGAGATATAAGAATATGTACATTGCACATATAGATAATAGATGTTTCGATTTATAGAGATTTGAACTATATCGAAACAAGTTATCAATAATTTTTTTTTTATTTTTAAAATAAGCTGTTAGGTTTTTAAAACTGAGAGGTGTGGTACATTGCTTCATTCACTACTTTTGGTTTTATTTTAAGTAATTCTTGTTTTTGATAAAATGTCCCTAAAATGGAAAAAATTTGGCCTTACAGTGGCACTTGTCTTTTAATTCCCTGTTTTCATAAATACGGGAAGAATTAAAAGTTTCATGGATATGCTGAAACGGATACTATTTTTCAAAAATTCAGAAGAAGGAAAATCTTCAAAACCTTATAAAAATTCTCTCAATTCAAAATAGTTTTTTATGGCCTTTAGTCTTACAACTTGGCGTTTCGTTCGGCTTACTCACTTAAACTCATCAAAGATAAAGTTATTGCAATTTTTATCGCGAATTTATTTTCGGATAGAAAACACAAAAAAAACTGCAAACAGCGCAACTGACTTTCGAGAAAGACAAAATGGCGAAGTTTAAGTTGGACTGCCAGAGTCGAAGCGAATACAAAATTGCAATTTGCAGCGACAATTAAAGTGCTGCCACCACGGCTATGCTCATGAAGGGGTGGGTTCACCTGATCAAGATAATCGGTGATTGATTAGATTTATTAATGGATAATCGAATTATATCTTTTTGAATGCCACAGGGGCGAAGATGCTGAAAATTATAAAATAGAAAGGGCGCCAGTAACTTTTTTTTTAATAAAGGCAATTACAAACCTTTTGGAGTAGAGAGCGACGGTGAGGAGAATTAACTAATTTGAATCAATTTAAGTAGAGTTAAAAGACGAAATTAAGTCTTCTTATGTAGATTGATGTAGTTTATTTGGGAAACCTTTTAATACCCTAAATCCAATTTTTTTTTTTAAAGAACAACGATTTTTGAAATGCAATGGATGATGAACTGTTATCGCTCGGTCCCGAACGAACAAAGAAATTACTATATGGGTCACGAGTTCCGGGTTTTCGGAATTTTTACTGGAAATGTCAGATTACTCGCCAGATATTTCCGCAGTGACTTGGTGTATGTGTTGGTAAATTTCCAGTTTTGGAGTGAGTGCTTTTCTCAAGAATTCCTATTCATAAATACGAAATACGATAAAAACAACTAGCCTTTTATTGTTTGTAAAATTTTATTTTATTATCATATGTATATATGTTTTAATAGAATTATATTACTAAAGGATGAAAACTCACATTCAACTTTAATTACGACCAACAAAAAATTGATACAAAAGATACTCTATTATTAATATTTCAATGTTTACATTGTTGTATTTTTTATTTAATTTCGCTACCATTAGTGGTGATGTGAAACAGAATATCAAACGTTCAAGTGTGACAAGGAGGTTGAATTTGGCTCTATTATATTTATTCTTTGTCTCATGTTCGAAACTAAATTCGGACTCCCTCATTTCACTTAAATAGCTGAATCACTTTTGCGAGTGAAGTCAGATGAATCGGCGAGTAAGGCGAGTCATCTCATCTCACTCGCTGAAACAGCTGAATCTCGGCACTGGACGGCTTCGTCTTTTTGTCAACCCCATTACTTACTTTAAGCCAATCAGCGGCCGTGGTTTTCGGTTGCGTCATCATTCAGCTACTGTCCGCCATCTTTGCTGGAGAGAGCCAATGCAGTTGAAAAACCAAGGGTCCTGCTTACTCGCACTATCTCACACTCGCACTCTATAGCATTCTCATGAAGCTAAAAAGCTCGTGGCCATCTAGTGTCCAAATATAAACCTAATTTTTGTTAAGAGATCTCGGTAAGGCGATCACAGCGAACCTATCGACCAAATGTCAGCCTACAAAATCGTGTTGCATGAGAATACTATAGAGTGTATATATCTACAATGCTGTGATCATGAAAATCACCGATCGCCAGTTCCACTTCCAGGAGCGGCGAATCTGATGAACGAAAGAAAAGTTTTCGACAACTAAAAAGAAATTCCATCCCACACCACGTTTATTCTTCCCTACGAAAGAAATCAAAATAAATTAATGTTAGTGAAAAACTGGTGGAAAGCTAAATTACATTTTAATACCATTATAAACGGTGGAAGCTGGCAGTAATTTTCTACTTAACGAAATTATCTAAGTCGTTGGGCTTTTGCGCAGATTTGGGTGCGATTAGTGACCAGCGTTTAACGTTCTATCTTATACAAAGATAATTTAAGTAAATATGTTGGGCACTTAGCTATTCTCAAAAAGAGTAACATCTAGCAGAGGAGAACCAAATGTAACCCCTTGAACAGAATGAATGTAGCTGCAGCTTGTAGCAAGAGTTGAATTTTGTTTAACTTCTGCTAAACCATACATTCCTTACATTTCGTATCTTTCTACTTTGACAGTGCTACACGCGAAAACTACAGCTACACCATTCTGTTCGGCCAGTAACCCGTGCCCTTGCTTCTTAATGGTTTTGGATTTGAACAGACCGCCCGTCTGTTTCATAACGGCACTTGAGGACCAACTGTCACCCATGCCTCTTATTGGTTTTGGATTTAAACTCAAACAGACCACCTGTCTGTTGGTCTTGAAGTTATGATATCATTGCGCTCTTCGACTTAGAGCACTATTTACATCGATTTTTAATTCTTCAATATACTGGGGGAGCGTAGGTACCAATGGCTGATGGCACATGGTTGCCCTACCCTCTCCCAGTAAATTGAAAAAAAGAGGGATAGAACGACAGGAATAGGGATGTGGGATAAATAAGGAATAGTTTTTGTCACGATAAATTTTACTGTGACATAGTGAGGGCCTTTGTCATATGCAATTTGTGGCATACGCAATTTAACTTAACTTAACACAAATTGCGTATGAAAAAGGCCCTCACTATGTCACTGATGTGTCCAAGTGAGTAAGCGAGACGAAACGAAAATTTGTAGTCCTATAGCTATAAAAAGCTATTTTGAATCAATAAATTAAGTTCAATTTCTTAAAACAAAGATCTTATTAAATTCCACTGGGGTCATTCTCGGCAATTTTCTTTTAAAACATATTTAAGTGGTTTATATGATGAAAACAACTAAATAATAGACAAAATGACGTCAGTTCTACGCCAAAAATTCCTTCTGAAAACGACCCTTAAAATGCCTCAAACAATTTTGTCCATGGAAATCAAAATTTGTTCCCAGGTTAAGGACCAAATTAAACAAAAAAAAATTCTAGAATTAGTGTTGTATTGATTTCCCAACGCAAAATCGATTAGCAGCGATTGTTAATCAATTCTATCAGAAAATATTAACTTTTTAATAATTCCATAAAATGGAAATATTAAAATCAAGGAATAAAAACGCAAAAACAAGCTATAATACCAAAAATGTCTTAACTCGTGAACTTACGTGTTTTTTCTGAAATCGGAGGTATGTGGTGGAGAGATTGTCGGTACTTTGTAGAATGAAAGATTATTACATTCAAATGACTGGGCCAAGCACATCTGAGTCAGATTATTGAGTCATTTGTATCATATTTGCCTCGGACAAAATGTCTTCAATATATAAAATAAAATTACCTAAATAAAAAAATAATAATAATAAAAAGAAATCCGGGAAGTTGGGGCACCCGAATTGATTAGTCCCGGGCGACATGAAACCTAAACACGCCACTGGCACTGTAGGTATGTACATATGTAGGTATGTGTTTTTGAATATTGGATGTAATGTGTGTGTCAAGTACTCACATATCAAGCACAAGGCAAATACTTGAAAGCACATAAAAGTTTATTATCAAAAGGAAAACATTTTGCTTGTTTTTAATCTACATTAAATAATATAGTTGTGATTCTGAGCAGAAGTGTTTCTCATTCAAAGAAATTCATATTTGGTCCAAGATAATTTCAATGTACATGAACAGCACACACTTCAAAATATTGCCAGAAAATCGTGTCCGGAACTTGAAAGTGGCGGCAGGAATTTCCTTGTTGTAGCAAAAAAAAAAAAAAAAATAATAATAATAATAGCCTGAAAGGCAAAAGGAAGATTTTAGAGGAGTCATGGCATCTGCAGAGATTGGATCTCTTGTCATCACTGTAATTTCATAAAAATGTACGAGTGCTGGTGGCATTTTTCTTTTCTAACACACTCTTCTGATGAATGATGACTTCGCGAGAATTTTTTTTATTTACCGTAAGAAGAATAACGAATAAAAAGAGTCCATATCTATAGGATGTAAGGAATATTGGTGAAAATTCATCAAACTCGAAACTTTATCTTGGCAATATTTTAGCATGCGGCAGATGATGCTAGGGTACTTTTGAGTACTGAATCTAACAAGACCAAAATCAAAACGACATTCATCTGGTCTTTTATCTATCCAAATAAAAATATCAAAATTTAATAATACAGAGTGGGCTTGAAGTTCCTTCACTATGTACAACAATAAACACTTTTTTCTATGCCTGGCAAATAAATTTCCAACTTAGTGATTAGGAATTCTTATCTTGTTGGATATAGTTTACAATGGTTTTTTGCCAAAAAATCTATGTTAGTTATGGCCAATTTCATAAACAAACACTAAAATTACTTTTATCTAAACTCCTTCTAAATTCTATCAAACATTTCAGTTTCACCAATGTAGAAAAGGGATATTTTAATTTTACTGAATTTGCTCACATTTCTGGATTCAAAAAAAGAGGTTATTTCCCTCGCACATGCGAAGTCTACGAGAAAAAGTGAAAAAGCATTATGGATGAGGGACAATTATTTTGACAGCAAAATATCAGCTGTTGTTGACTGGAATGGCTTAACAAAAAAGACTTTTAAAATTTAATGAGGCAAAAACGAGCTTTTAGTTTACAAGGGCATTTAAAATCTTCCTAAATATAAAAGCATTTGGTGAAACCAAAACACATAATTTAAAGGCTAAAAGGCTTTTTAAATAATTAATTTAAGATGAGCTGAAGTGGGTAAGCCGGACGAAAGCCAATTTGTAGGACTAAAGGCCATAAAAAGCTATTGAATCAATAATTCAACAAGTCCAATCCTTTATGCTTAGTCTTCTACTTGACTG
Organism: Dasysyrphus tricinctus; assembly: GCA_963921185.1. Lineage (NCBI taxonomy): Eukaryota > Metazoa > Arthropoda > Insecta > Diptera > Syrphidae > Dasysyrphus > Dasysyrphus tricinctus. Next base: position 201,622 of record CAWUEQ010000114.1, on the reverse strand, counting down.
ATTTATTTCAGTACTATATAGAATTTTTATTATAAAACTAATATAAAACCTTCTTATATAATAACTTTTTTCATTTAATAATATTTTTGAACAGTTTTTTTTTTGTTTTAATAAAAGAACTGCAAAAAGGTAAAGATTTAGATTTTGGAGATTTCATTTTTTCCTTTTTAAATTATTTAACAAAATTACAAATATCTATAAAGCATAGCTATGCCGTCTGCCTGATTAAAAAGTCTTTAATTAATAAACCAAATAGCAGATAATTTATTGAGAAACATTTATTCAAACTACAAATTTATTATCAGCCTTTATTTTTCGAAGTCATCTTTATAAAATATCATAAGAATATCACCATATTCTGCGCCATTAGCGATTCATTTCATTAATTTTAAAAACTGAGCAGAACTAAATCTGTTCTCCATCAGCTATGAAAAAATTATGGGGGGTTTGAAATTTGAAGCTCGGACGTACATACCTGTATCAAGCCGCCTTGTAGCTATGCACTGTAGTACTGTAGAGTTATCTGGGGTCTATCAACTTAAAGTTCAGCGACAGATTCAACACGTTTTTGTAAAATATCTTTAGGTGCCAGTTATAGCTATCATTGAAACTCATCATTGAAAATTTTAATGATTGATTTTGAGACGTTTAGGAAGTAAAATCATTTAATATTTTGATGGAAAATAAAGCTAAAGACTTAATTAATATTTCTAGCCAAAAAAAATTATTCAAATAGGCCCAACTTTCCACACAAAAAGACTTTTCTTATTTCAATGATTGAACTACCTTACCAATGATCATTGAAAAATTAAAAGTCAATTTTTGTGGAAAGTTGGGCCTATTTGAAATTTTTTTTTGACTAGAAATATTAATTTAGTCTTGAGCTTTAATCGTTCATCGAAATAATAAATGAATTTGCTTTCTAAACGCCTCAAAATCAATCATTAAGAGGCCTCCGGACGAATTTTTGAGAAATATGGAAAATTGGCCTAATGGATTCCAAAGGATCTCAGCCACGGAACCATGTATTGCCAAAATTTAAATTGCATATGAAAGAAAAATATTTTGGGTTCAAAATGGGTGGACTTAAATTTTTGATTTTGGATTTTGATTTTGTTTTATTTCAAAAATCCAGGGAGAGGTTTTGTAAAAATCACGTAAGACTGCCAAATGGATTCCGAAGGATTTTGAAATAGGAGAGGTGCATATATATAATAAATATATCATTGTAACGTTAATGATTAGGGCTTCAATATGGGTGGAAAAGATTTTTGAGTTTCATCCTTATTTTTTGAAATATTTGCTTTTGGAAATGGACAAATTTTCTATTTTTCAATTGCGTTTTTAAGTAATAAGAAATCAACCAAATATATTGAAACTTTCTCATAATGATGTTAGAGTTCTAATAAACTAAATCACTAAAATAAATTAGCGCAAAAACTTAAATTTTATTAGAAACTACCTTTTTAACACAGGTCTCTTTTCCAACAAAAAGTCGTTATTTTCAAATATTTCGAATTTTTAGTACATCTATTTGCCACATGATGGCTTTTCTTCGAAAATGAACATCATGTTGGAATCAAACACGAACCAGATGCAACATTATACCACTATCGCAAGTGTACCTGTTTTTGTTGTTGGTTTTTGGGTATTTCGTCTGTTTTTTTTTTTGCAATTAATGAAGGTTGTAAAGCAGTGGTGGTAGTTTTTTTGTCTTCATAGTTTGCTCTAACTTAAATTTTGGTCGTGTGTGTGTACACTTCAGATATATTTATTTCATTCTTGTCGATCTTGGCAAGAATTTTCGTTTTTAATTTTTGTACCACAAAATATATGTGAAGGTAGGTTTGAAGGAAAAATTTGTTCTTTGGAGGATTTCTCTGTTTTCACGTTTGGAGGTGGATGTGGAGAACAATGAATGTTCTGAAGCAATGGTAGACTTGGTGGCGGTTGGTTTTGTTTGCCATTTTTTGCTCTCATTTATCCTTTTTTGTGTGCTTGCTTGTGTACTCTTGCATATACATTCATAAATATAATCTCGATCTTCTAGTAATGACATAAGAATTTTGGTTTTTGGTGGTTTCGAGGATTTCTATACAGCATAAAAATAATATGTAGGTGGTATGAAGGAATATTTTGTTTATTTTTAATGTATTTATTTATGCAGTACCGAAATAAAAAATATGTTAAGAAATACAGATGAATAACATACCTAATTTGTTTAATTGCAAAAATAAATTTATCGAAACGAGGAGTATGTTCGCAAATAATGTACATAACATTCCTTTAAATCGAGTAAACTTATTGTAAAGTTAAAATGCTATTTTTTGCATATTAGAAGCATAAATAAGGATTCATTATTTCTATACATTCATGTTTTTTTCTATGAATTTTCTATGCAAATGTGCCCGAAAATAACGATATTTTCACTCTAAACGAATTTGCACCTTTTATATTTAGTAATTTATCATTTTCACTTGAATCATTACAATTTTCTAAAATTATAATCCTTGTTATATTATCATTCATTTCACACCTCAAAAAAAAATTACTGAAATTATAAACCATTTGCGGAGAGCTTATATTCGTGATATTCCAAATCCTGTATTTGTATCTAGTTTGCAAAATGTTGGGTTGAGTAATGTTTAAAAATCGATATAAAATCCTGTGGTTAACCTAGAAATAAGTCTGATACACCAAAATAACTTGTTGTTAATCAAAATTATTACAAAATTCAAATTTTCAAAATCGTATTTAAAAGGAAAAGATTATTGCAAATGGAGTGAAAGCGTGCTTTTAAACCATTCGAAACCTCTCAACTACTCAAACGAAATGCAAATATAATTTTAGCACGCTTTGAAAATTTAACATTTTTCAAATTTCTTCAGATATCTACATTATTTCTGAAAAAGTGAAAATCGAAGCAGTTTTTCTCGTCTTAGGTATATCCAAATTAATACAGCTGGATCGACATTTTTTTTATTTTTTTGCTAAGTCTTGAAAATGATCAAAATGCAACTTTGCTTGTAATTGATTAAAGATTGAAATTTATTTGGAAGCTTGTGAGCAATGCACATAAACATTCTCATATATGTACACTCAAATTTTAGTTTGGTTTTGCAAAATAGAATTTTGGAAAACTAAAATCATTTGGTGGGTGTGGTCAACAGATATGAACTACATAATTCACAGGTAGGAGGATTTATACAGGGTGTCTTGTAAATAATGGATAACCTTGTAACTGGTTGTAGTAAGCCTTATGGCCTTTCCAGAAAAAAATATAAAAACAAATATTTCCCAGTGGTTACTATGTTATGATGTTTTTTCCAAAAGTTGTTAACAAGTACAACTTTCCTCAAATACGTGAACGCTACGACCATGGATGGACAATTTTTACTATTTTTCTATTTTTGTAATATTCTAGAATAACTGTTGTAATAGATGGGTGGTAAAATTTAATAGTAGTTATTGCATTTTTTCTATTATAATTTTTTAAAATATTTTTTTCAGTACAAACATTTATTTTCACAAAAATTTGATTACCTCTAATAAATTAAAATTGTATGAGAACATGAATGGCAAATTGCTTAAAAAAGTTGTCTATTAAATGCACTTTCCAAAATGGTATAACACATGCTTGTGTATTAACGAAATAACCAAGAAAATTTGTCAATCATCTAATAAAACAGTTTTAACATTTTCGCAAAATATCTATCAAAATGCTACAATAACCTCCAAATTAAGGTTGGACAAAGATTTTCTGTTTTGATGTGTTAGGGGGTTCAGTGCCAGTATAAAACTCGATTTTAGGTGTTGAAAGCCCCACCATTTAGCCACCATATTGAAAAACGAGTTCTAAAGAGTTTTCCATGGCAATTTAAATTTTATTAGTCTTAGAAAAAAAACTTTGGTATAAATTTGTAGCAAATTCAATTCTCTTCAACACTCTTTCTACCCTAAAGTTATAAATACAAAAGTTATAATCAAAAACATATGATTTTTTTCAATGTTTAAATTTTGTTTATAACTTTTTTATTTATAACTTTAGGGTAAAAAGTGTGTTGACATAAATTGAAGAGAATTAAATTTGATACAAGTTTGTACCAAAGTTTTTTTCTAAGACTAATAAAATATAAGTTGCTACGGAAAACTTTTCAGAACTCGTTTTTAATTTATTAGAGGTAAACAAACTTTTGTTAAAATAAATGTTTGTACTGAAAAAAATATTTAAAAAAATTATAATAAAAAAATGCAATAACTACTATTAAATTTTACCACCCATCTATTACAACAGTTATTCTAGAATATTACAAAAATAGAAAAATAGTAAAAATTGTTCATCCATGGTCGTAGCGTTCACGTATTTGAGGAAAGTTGTACTTGTTAACAACTTTTGGAAAAAACATCATAACATAGTAAAAACTGGGAAAATATTTGTTTTTATATTTTTATCTGGAAAGGCCATAAGGCTTGCTACAAGCAGTTACAAGGTTATCCATTATATACAGGACACCCTGTATATATAATTAAAAAATGTTTCAAATTTTTTTTTTGGAAAATCAAATATTTCGAAAACGACATGAGGAATTTTTTTGAAACTCGATTTTTAAGAGTTTTTAGTACTCTCCAAAATATTTTTAGAAAAACTTTTTATGAAAAACTAACGGTACCTTCCATACGATCTACTTTCTTATCTTTTTATTTGGAGTTTTCTCGTTATCGGCTTAACAGATTTACATGAATTTTGTATGTACAAATTTCAGATAAGATCAAATAATATTGATTCAAAATAGCAATCAATCAATCCAATCCTTAATGCTAAGTCTTCTACTTGGCTGATTTATTTCAGTAGTATATAGAATTTGTATTATAAAACCTTCTTATATCAAATAATATTGCATAGCAACATTCTCAAAAAAGAAGGATTTAAAAAAAAAGTTAAAATTTTTTTTTTGAAAATTCGATAGGTATCTCAAAAACGGGTTGACAATTTTTTTAAATTTTTTTTATATACACATAAATATTTACTTTAGACTTGCATACCAAAATTTGTTCTTAAAAATGTTTTTAGAATTTTATATACCTATAAAAAATTATTTTTTTAAAAAACCGCTCCAGCGTTTTTAATTTTTTTCCCATACAATTACATATATCCAATCAAGAATTAAAATGGCATTCTTTTTTCACCCCAATTGTCAAAAGAATTGTTTTAGCCAATTCAAATGTCGTATTTCATGCTTCTCTACATTTTTCTCTTATAATTTCCATGTTTTTATAGGTATACAATTTTCTTAAACCCGCAGTGTCTTGAACATAAGAGCAAGTACGTGCGACCCAGTCGTGCATTTTATATTAAATACATACCTAGGTACCTATCTAACTAGGAACATTACTATTTTTGTATAGTTATTCATTTCCTAAAGAAACGATATATTTTGGGTTTAAAGGCAGTATAGGTACCTACATATTTATAATTCATAATTCGGGAATTTTTAACAAATAATAGGTAGGTACCTACCTACATTTTCATTATAAATAAAATCACAAATAGCTAATTATTTTGTTAAATTAATCGCTTTTGTTATTTACCTTCCAATATCTAGAAGAACAAATCTTGAAACCACACACAAAACAAAAACACCCATTAATTAAAATAATCAATTCCTTCCGGTCTTCCTGCTTGATCCTTTACTTACCATAACAATATCCTAAAATCTAAAATCATTCAAGTTCAAGATCAATTTGAAAAAACTACCCCCATTCCAATAAGTGCATGACCTACAAATACCTTGAAATGTTTGTATCTATCTACCTACCCTCATAAGAAAACAAAAACTACGAAAGAAATGAAGATACAATATACAAATACTATCTACATTTATCATAACTTTATTTCCAAACGAGAAAAAAATAAGACAGACAAAACTTCACAAATAGCGCTTTTCGTGCACCCACACCAAAGCAAAAAATCACATATAGGTAATATCCCTTTCCAACAAACGAATACATTTACAAACACTTTACTCCCTATCCTTATACCCAAACTGAAAAAATGAAAAAAATAAAAATCGTAAAGTTTGGTTTGTGCACTGTTTTTTCTTGTTCAATAGACAAAGAGTAAGTAGTGCAAGGGAACAAAAACAAAAAAAGCTGGCTGTGTGCGCTGTGCGCGAATACCTTTTTTCTGTTTCTTTATGTGTCGTATGCGTACCACTCGAACGATGTTTGTTTGAAGATCAAACATGTTCTTAGGGGTGGGTTTTTTATTTTCGTTTTTTTATTCGAAGATAGAAATCTTCGAATCTGAGTTCGAACTTTTGTCCGGAGGCCTCTTAAGAGGCCTCCGGACAAAAGTTCGAACTCAGATTCGAAGATTTTTATATCCGAATAAAAAAAAACGAAAATAAGAAACCCACCCCTAAGAACATGTTTGATCTTCGAACAAGCATCGTTCGAGTGGTACGCATACGACACATAAAGAAACAAAAAAAAGGTATTCGCGCACAGCGCACACAGCCAGCCTTTTTTATTTGTTCCCTTCCACTACTTACTCTTTGTCCATTGAACAAGAAAAAACAGTGCACAAACCAAACTGTACGATTTTTATTTTTTTCATTATTTAATTTTGGGTAGGTATAAGGATAGGGAGTAAAGTGTTTGTAAATGTATTCGTTGGTTGGAAAGGGATATTACCTATATGTGATTTTTTGCTTTGGTGTGGTGGTGCGCGAAGCGCTATTTGTGAAGTTTTGTCTGTTTTATTTTTTCTCGTTTGGGAATAATAAATATGATAAATGTTGATAGTATTTGTACCTATATTGTATCTTCATTTCTTTTGTAGTTTTTGTTTTCTTATGAGGGTAGATAGATACAAACATTTCAAAGTATTTGTAGGTCATGCACTTATTGGAATGGGGGTAGTTTTTTTTAACTTGATCTTGAACTTGAATGATTTTAGATTTTAGGATATTGTTATGGTAGGTAAAGGATCAAGCAGGAAGACCGGAAGGAGTTGATTATTTTAATTAATGGGTGCTTTTGTTTTGTGTGTGGTTTCAAGGTTTTTTCTTCTAGATATTGGAAGGTAAATAACAAAAGCGATTAGTTTAACAAAATAATTAGCTATTCGTGTTTTTTTTTATGATGAAAATGTAGGTACCTATTATTTGTTAAAAATTCCCGAATTATGAATTATAAATACCTACTGCCTTCAAGCCCAAAATATGTCGTTTATTGAGGAAATGAATAACTATACAAAAATAGTAATGTTCCTAGTTAGATAGGTAGGTATGTATTTAAAATAAAATGCACGACTGGGTCGCACGTACATATGTATGTCGGTACTTGCTCTTATTCAAGAAAATTTGTAAGTATATAAAACATGAAAATTATGAGAGAAAAATGTAAAGAAGCATGAAATACGGCATTTAAATTAGCTAAAACAACTCCTTTGACAGTTTGAGGTGGAAAAAAAGAATTCCATCTTAATTCTTGATTAAATATGGTATGGGAAAAAAATTTAAGATCGTTGGAGCGATTTAAAAAAAAAATCATTTTTTATAGGTAGGTATATAAAATTCTAAAAACATTTTTAAGAACAAATTTTGGTATGCAAATTTTAAGTATATATATTTAAGCGTATATAAAAACAATTGAAAAAAATTGTCAACGCGTTTTTGAGACATCGAATTTTCAAAAAAAAAATTGAAACTTATTTTAAAAATTCAAAAACTTTTTTTTGAAAATTTTGATATGCAATATTATTAAATCTTGACATTTGTACATAAAATTAAATTCATCTAAATCCTTTCAGCCGATAACGAGAAAATTCAAAATAAAAAAAGACGTTCTATGACAGGTACTATTAAGTTTAATAATAGTTGCTTAGTGTAAAATTTTATAATTTTTGGTAGTAGATCATACTAATTTTACTATATTAAACAAGTTTAATCAAAATCGTAGGAGTCGTTTTCAAGCAAAAAAATATTTTCCTTTACGGTTTTTTAACTTTTATATGGAAGGTACCGTTATTTTTTCATAAATGTAAATTTTTTTCTAAAAATATTTTAGAGAGTACTAAAAAACTCAAGTATCAAGTTTCAAAAGAATCGATCATGTCGTTTTTCAAATATTTGATTATCCAAAAAAAATTTCAAACATTTTTTAAAAACCCAAAAAATATTTTTTTTTAATTTTTCGTACACAAAACTATTTATATTTTTTGGAAGCTTCTGTATAAGAAAAATAATTGAAATCGATCGTACCGTTTTAAAGAAAATCAAAAATAAAAAAAAATGGTTCCTTGGAAGGTACCATTAATAACCATTTTTGAAAAATGGTTTTCCACCGAAAAGAAGCCTTTACTAAAATAAATGTATTGATTTTTTTTTAAGAAAAGTTGTCGAGTCGTTTTTGAGAAAAATACGAAAAATACGATTACCTATGTAAAATTGCTGTATGGCAGGTACCGTTATTTTGATTCTAAAAAAAAAATGAAAAAAACGTGTGGGCATAACCACCAAAAACCACTATGTACCAATTTTGTAGAAAATCTATCGAGCCGTTTAGGCTGTAGACGAACAGACAGACAGATAGAATTGTGCCACCCACTTTTTTGGTGTTCTCTATCATCAATCATGTTTGATTGTTATCTCAAATTATTGTTTTGCACGAATCCAAAACTTGCCTTATAGTACCTATCGCAAATAGGTTTAACCAAAACGTAAATAAGTTTCACCCAAGCACAAATAGATTTAACCCAAATGCAAGTAGAATTAACCTAATCGCAATTCGATTTAAACAAAACGCAAATATAGTTAAACTAAACGCAAATAAAATTAAACTATTAGCAAATCATTTTAACCAAAACGCAAATTGAATTAATTTTATTTGCGTATAGCTTAACTATATTTGCGTTTTGTTTAAATCGAATTGCGATTTGGTTAATTCTATTTGCGTTTGGGTTAAATCTATTTGCGCTTGGGTGAAACTCATTTGCGTTTAGGTTTAACCTATTTGCGATTTGGTTAATTTAATTTGCGAATGCATATACTGCAAGTAAAAAGCAAATAGGTAGGTACCTACACGGTCAAAAATTTTGGGGTACTTTTTAATATTTGTAGTTACATATATGAAAACACCAAAAATTTAATATTTCCAAAATTCTATTTTGCAAAATCAAACTAAAATTTGAGTGTACATATACGAGAATGTTTATGTGCATTGCCTACAAGCTCCCAAATAAATTTCAATTTATTAATCAATTACAAGCAAAATTGTATTTTGATCATTTTCAAGATTAAGCAAAAAAAATCAAAAAAATGTCGATCCAACTGCATTAATTTGGATATAAGTCGAGAAATACTGCTTCGATTTTCAGAAATAATGTTTCTGAATAAATTTGAAAAAATCTTAAATTTTCAAAGCGTGCTATAGTTATATTTGCATTTAGTTTGAGTAGTTGAGAGGTTTTGAAAGGTTTAAAAGCAAGCCATTCACTCCATTTACAATAATCTTTTCATTTTAAATACGATTTTAAAAACTTGTAGGTAGGTATCTTATAATAATTTTGATTATTAACAGGTTATTTTGGTGTATCAGGCATATTTCTAGGTTAACCACATGATTTTATATCGATTTTTGAACATTACTCAACCCAAAATTTTGCAAACTAGGTACAAATACAGGATTTGGAATATAACGTATAAGCTCTCCGCAAATGGTTTATAACTTCAGTAATTCTTTTTTGAGGTATGAAATGAATGATAATATAACAAGAATTATATTTTTAGAAAATTGTAATGATTCAAGTGAAAATGATAAACTACTATAAGAGGTGCAAATTCGTTTAGAGTGAAAATATCGCTATTTTCGGGCGCATTTGCCTAGAAAATTAATTAAAAAAAATGAATGTATGGAAATAATGAATCTTTATTTGAGGCCGTGAGTGCAAAAGTGGTGTAACCCATTTTTTGGCATTTTTGATATTTTTGTCTCGTATTTTTTCATTTATGCATCAAAAATCATCAACCCCCTGCGGGTAAGGGGCAAGAATATACCCGAGGTAGGCATGCCTGTCGTAAGAGGCGACTAAAATCCAAACTCCGTATACTGAGATTGATGTATACATAACTATGCAATGAGCAAAACAATAAGATATAGTACCCCAGGTGGCAGTCCAGGTTCACTGGAAAATCCACCCTCTTCGGAGGTCGGCTCTATGGATTCTGGGGAGAGCCAATTATTGCATTTAATAAATCCCTTCCTTAAAAGTGCAAGGGTATCTCGATCACCACCATCTAAATCGAGTATAAAACCATCCAAATTCGGGCAAAAGAGTCCACCCGTCACTCAGATAAAACAGAAAATCTTGAAAAAGATAATAACGAACTTCGACGAAGACTTGATGAAGTAATGGAACTTTATCAAGAGCTAAAGAAAGAAGTCGATCTTCTTCGAAAAGAAAATGAGATGTTGAAAGGCAAAAATTCTCAAATAAACTCCAAAGCTAGCTTGCCAGAAGTCAATAATTCTAGATATGAAACAGACGAAGAAGAGCTAGCACGTGAAACGGAAAAGTCCTCAAAGAAAAGATTAAGTAAAAAGCGTAAAGCTGGCTCTTCACCTGAGGCAGCCTCGTCTTTTGAAATAATAGTTTCACCAAAACATGCGACAGTAAAAGAAAAACCTGTTAAGGAACGGCCCCCGCCACCGATAAATGTTATCGGTATTGAGGAGTATAACAAGTTGCAAACCATATTAAAGGCATTACTACCATCGGCTTTTAAAGTTATTTCGCTCAATAACAACAAATGGAAAGTATGTGTGAAAGACCCCGAAAGTTATCGCCTTCTGTCGCGAAAACTAAACGAAGAAAAAGTAGAGTGGTATACCTTTGAAAATAAGTCGGAAAGACCCTTACGTGTTGTGGCGAGAGGCTTACACGCATCATGTTCAAAAGACGATATCATTAGTGATCTAAAAGAGCGCAACTTCAAAATCTTAGATGCAATTAACATCGTCAAAAGAGAGAAACAGACAAAAGAGGGTGAAACAAAAGTGGTACAGCGTGGTCTTCCACTATTTATACTTTCGTTCGATAAGACTGAAAAACTAGATGAAATTTATAAAATCAAAACAATTCTAAACATCGTAGTTAAGATCGAACCTCTAAGAAAGAGCACAAGGTTAGTCCCTCAGTGTAAACGCTGTCAAGAATTCAATCACACCCAAACTTATTGCAAAAAAGAGCCAAGGTGTGTAAAATGCGCCGGAAAGCATTTAACCGTTGACTGCATCGGAAAAAATGAAAGTCCACCGACGTGCATTAATTGTAATGGAAATCACCCGGCAAACTATAGAGGCTGCGAAGTAGCTAAAGAATTACAAAAGCGGCGATCAAAATCAGCCAAAACACAAAGAAACCCACAAAGGCAAATAGAAACCGTAGTTCCCAAGACTTCCAAATCTAATAAAGCTCCAAAACCTATTATCCGTAAGGAAAAGAAAACAGTGTCAATACCTTCGGAGAATATATCAAAGCAAGGAAATGCAGAAACATATGCCCAAATAGCGGCTAAAAAAATACCCGTAAACAACGACACTGAAACCGACCCGGTTTCAAAAGTATTTTCAATAATTCTGTCAAAACTTGAGGAACAATGTGACACAAATAAACTTATCTTTGATAGGTTAAGTAAGCTCGAAAATAGTTTTCGACCCAAATCTCTCTCAAAAAATTTATGATGGAAAAGTTTAAAATTCTTACGTGGAATGCCAACGGATTATGGCAAAAACTTGGAGAATTAGAGACGTATATGCAGGAAAATGATATCGACATATATTTGATATCAGAAACGCATGCCAAAAATGAATCAAATCTTAAAATCCACGGGTTTCTTGACTACCACGCTGTTCATCCTTCAAATAAAGCAAGGGGTGGATCATCGTTATATATAAAAGAGTGCATTGAACACTCGATAGGCCTGAAAATAGAGGTAGAATCGATGCAATTGAGTAGTGTTCAGGTTAGAACTAAAAACATTCTTCTCAATATCTCTTCGATATATTGCCCTCCACGTTGCAAAATAGATAAGAGTGAATTTACGACATTGATAAAATCGCTAAGCCCAAACTTAATTGTTGGTGGCGATTTTAATGCAAAGCACACCTTTTGGGCTTCAAGATGCATATCTCAAAAGGGTCGAATGCTATATGAGGCAGGAATGGAAAATAATTGCGATTTTCATTCGACCGGAAAGCCAACTTACTGGCCAACTGATCCGTCAAAAATACCTGACTTAATCGATTTGTTTATGGTAAAAGGAATACCCTCTAACCGTATTGAAATCTCAGAAGGCCATGATCTCTTCTCAGATCATTCTGCAGTCATACTCACTATGAGCGAAAGCCTTGTCAAAATTGAAAAACCACCCAGGTTAACAAACGGTAAAACCAACTGGGAAGGATTTAAGAAAGATATCGAGGACAACGTTGAATTGAGGGTATCATTACAAACGCCTCTTGAGCTTGAAGACGCAGTAGATACCTTTGTTGATATAATACAAAAGGCAGCGTGGAATAACACACCTTATCAAAGGGTTACCCCGTGCTATAAAGATATAAAATATCCGCAGGAAATAAAAGACTTAATAAAAGATAAACGAAAAGCACGTAAGAAATGGCAGCGAACCCGTGCTCCTCAACACAAAGCTCATTTAAATCGCTTGTGTAATGTGCTAAAAACAGCGATATCAGATTTCAAAAACCGTGAAGTTGAAAATTACCTTGAAAGCTTGTCAGCTGGGAAAGAATCCAACTACTCACTTTGGAAAGCTATAAAAACAACGAAAAAACCAAAGCTTCCAGTACCCCCGATTAAGAAAAGCCAAAACGAATGGGCTAAAAGTGACAAAGAGAAAGCGGCAGTATTCGCCGATTACCTGGAAGAAACATTTAAACCTTCCGATGGGCAAGCACTCAATGAAAATATTAATATGAGTTTTAGCTCAAGTGAAAATTACAGAACCAGAAATGCTACGCTTGCTGAATTGAACAGAGAAATAAAGAAGCTTAAGTCTAATAAAGCTCCGGGGTATGACTTAATAACAGCGGAAATATTAAAAATGCTTCCTAATAAAGGATTAATTAACCTCCTTTATATAATAAATGCCGCTCTAAGGCTAGAATATGTTCCAAGCCAATGGAAAGTTGCGGAAGTCATAATGGTTTTGAAACCTGGTAAACCATCTCACGAAAAGAATTCTTACAGACCGATTTCGCTTCTTCCAATAATATCGAAAGTTTTTGAAAGAATACTACTCCTGCGCCTGCAGCCTATAATAGAAGAGAAACGATTAATACCTGAACATCAGTTCGGATTTAGAAGCAAGCATTCAACAATTGATCAAGTGCATAGAATAACTGACGTAATTGAGAGAGCTCTTGAAGAAAAGAAAATCTGTTCGACGGTCTTTTTGGATGTGTCTCAAGCGTTTGACAAGGTGTGGCACGAAGGCCTCAAATTCAAATTACGACAAGTTCTGCCTGAAGGACTTTATAAAATTCTTAACGAATATCTAGAAAACAGACTTTTTCGTGTAAGACACGGAAATGAATATTCTAATTTCAAAGAAATAGTGGCTGGGGTACCACAAGGTAGTGTTTTAGGTCCAGTTCTGTACCTTCTATTTACACGTGATATACCTCAAACAGAAGACACTTTCGTAGCAACGTTTGCTGATGATACTGCAATACTAGCAGTAGGCAAAACGATTAACGAAGCTACGATTAAATTACAAAATGCTCTTAATAATTTTAATGAGTGGACAAAAACATGGCGAATAGCGCTCAATGAACAAAAGTCAGTCCACGTGGACTTTACGTATAAAAAAATAAATAGATTGCCCGTCTTTCTTAATACCGGTCGTGTACCATTTGCGAATGAAGCAAAATATCTGGGAATGACTCTAGACGCGAAATTAAAATGGAAGCCGCACGTAAAAAAGAAATGCGAAGAATTAAAAAGTAAATTAAGAGATATGAACTGGCTACTCGGTAAATATTCCAAGCTTAGTATTGATAATAAGTTGATTTTATACAGGCAGGTACTTAAACCTGTCTGGACTTACGGTATACAACTCTGGGGTTGTACCTGCGATACAAATTTAAATAAATTACAAACGTTTGAAAATAAATTGCTTAGGTCATTTGTAAATGCACCATGGTATATAAGAAACGAAGATCTTCACAGGGATCTCGGGATTCCTACGGTTCGAGATGAAATTAAGAGTTTCGCGCGAAAACATAGAAATCGGCTATTAGATCACGCTAATCCAACGATTATTGACATTCTTGACGAGTCCAATTTAGTACGCCGTCTGCAAAGAACAAAACCTTCCGACTTGGTGCGGTGAACACAAAACCGCTTTAAAATCGCGGAATAAGCAGAAACTTTCACCGGAAAGTTACCTGCAACACGTTACTTAACTTCGTTAAAAATAAATTGCTAGATAAGTTTCAATCGGGAAGTGGAGGTGGTTTTAGTGTAGTAAGAATCTCACACTTCTATGAGCACGCGTTTTCCGGTCCTCATAGAGCCTGATGCAGGTTTTGCGCCTACCCACAGTCAAAAAAAAAAAAAAAAAAAAAAAAAAAATCATCAAAAGTCATCAAAGCTACAATTTTAATTTCTAAAATATCTAAGCTTTCCAAAAATATGACGTACACTTCTTGAATCTCAGTTAGTATTAAAAATCGATTCAAGACGAAAAATATGATAAAAAAGTGGGTTACTCCACTTTTGCACTCACAGCCTCATTTACGCTATGCTCAAACAAATAGCATTTTAGCTTTAGTAAGTTTACTCGATTTAAAGGAATGTTAAATACCTACATCATTTGCGAGCATACTCCTCGACTCGGTAAGTTTATTTTTGCAATTAAACAAATAAGGTATGTTATTCTATTCATCTGTATTTCTTAAAATATTTTTTGTTTCGGTACTGATTAAATAAATACATAAAATAAACAAAATATTCCTTCATACCACCTACATATTATTTTTATGCTGCAAAGAGATCCTCGAAACCACCAAAAACCAAAATTCTTATGTCATTACTAGAAGATCGAGATTATATTTATGAATGTATATGCAAGAGTACACAAGCAAGCACACAAAAAAGGATAAATGAGAGCAAAAAATGGCAAACAAAAACAACCGCCACCAAGTCTACCATTGCTTCAGAACATTCATTACTCTCCACATCTACCTCCAAACGTGAAAACAGAGAAATCCTCCAAAGAAAAAATTTTTCCTTCAATCCTACATACCTTCACATATATTTTGTGGTACAAAAATTAAAAATGAAAATTCTTGCCAAGATCGACAAGAATGAAATAAATATATTTGAAGTGTACACACACACAAGCAAAATTTAAGTTAGAGCTAACTATGAAGACAAAAAAACTACCACCACTGCTTTGCAACCTTCATTAATTGCAAAAAAAAAACAGATGAAATACCCAAAAACCAACAACAACAACAGGTACACTTGCGATAGTGGTATAATGTTGCATCTGGTTCGTGTTTGATTCAAAATCCAACATGATGTTCATTTTCGAAGAAAAGCCATCATGTGGCAAATAGATGTACTAAAAATTCGAAATATTTGAAAATAACGACTTTTTGTTGGAAAAGAGACCTGTGTAAAAAAGGTAGTTTCTAATAAAATTTAAGTTTTTGCGCTAATTTATTTCAGTGAATTAGTTTATTAGAACTCTTACATCATTATGAGAAAGTTTCAATATATTTGGTTAATTTCTTATTACTTAAAAACGCAATTGAAAAGTAGAAAATTTGTCCATTTCCAAAAGCAAATATTTCAAAAAATAAGGATGAAACTCAAAAATCTTTTCCACCCATATTGAAGCCCTAATCATTAACGTTACAATGATATATTTATTATATATGTGCACCTCTCCTATTTCAAAATCCTTCGGAATCCATTTGGCAGTTTTACGTGATTTTTACAAAACCTCTCCCTGGATTTTTGAAATAAAACAAAATCAAAATCCAAAATCAAAAATTTAAGTCCACCCATTTTGAACCCAAAATATTTTTCTTTCATATGCAATTTAAATTTTGGCAATACATGCTACCGTGGCTGAGATCCTTTGGAATCCATTAGGCCAATTTTCCATATTTCTCAAAAATTTGTCCGGAGGCCTCTTAAAGTTTTCATTTCAATGATGAGTTTCAATGATAGCTATAACTGGCACCTTAAATTTAGAATCACGGGGGAAGCTTCTAAAACGTTTCATGTCTCTTATTTCAGCAAACAGTTTAAGGCGGAATCAAATTTCGGTATCTGAATTTGTAGCTTAAAAATGCGTATGTGTTCCGAAAACCCCAAAGTAGCTGTAAAGTTTTTTGTAAAATTAAAGTTTCCATGTAAAATTAAAGGTTAGCGGCAAAAATATAAAATGGAATGAATAACTATTACTTTGGAAGTTTGCCATTTGAGTTTGTAGTCAATTGAATGCGCTATAAAAATTGCATTTGTTAGCTGCAACAATTTTAAAAATTTCCAAAATACCACTGAAATATTCATATTCATGTTCATATTCATATTTTATTTGTATGGCCTTATATAATAAGATACAATATCTTTTTGGGTAATATAAGCTTAATTAATTAATTTACATGATGTGTTATAAGCAATAACAAAAAACCAACAAGGAAAATTTTAAAAGGATTCATAATTTAGAATTCTAAATTTAGGTACATAGGTACTTGATCGTTTGAAAAATAAATTGAAAAGTTATTAAAATTGAAATAAAATAAAACGAAAAAGAAAGTGAAAGTAAATAAAAGAGATTAAAAAAGAAAATAAGTTATGAAAAGAAAAGAAATCATAACAACGTTAATGCCTCCAAGTAATCCTTAAGTTTCAACCTGAAAAGCCTGGTACAGCTTATCATCCTTATAGATTGGGAAAGGGAATTCCACAGACGTATCGCGGTTATAAAAAATTTGCGCTCAGATATTAAGAAATACGTAACGTATTGGCACAAGGTCAAAAGATCTAAGAAAACGCGTATGACAGATCTTTTTATAAAGGTAAGGCGGTTGATGTGTTTGCAAAATATTGTTAAGTAGAGTTAACGTTCGAAGTTTAAAAAGATTTTCAAGCGTAATGCCATATATAGATTTTGAAAATTGAGAAATGTGATCATATTTCCTTAATCCAAAGATATACCTGGCAATGCTATTGAAAGCAACATTCAATTTACGCTTATGCTCATAATCACAATTGTAATAAAGTTCACAACCATACAGTATAATAGGGACAAGTAATGTTTTGGCTAAAATGATTCGTGTTTTTAAGGGTGTAATCTTATAATTGGTCCACAGTATTCGAAGCCCTGCATAAACCCTCCCAATTGTCATTCTGATATGGTTATTCCAAGAAAGCGTCTTTGTAAAAGTTATACCTAAGTTTTTGGCAGAATCGACAAACTTAATTTGCTTATTATTTAAGTATATCTTGGGAAAGTCTGATGTGTCAATGGGCTTTCTTGAAATAACCAAGCATTTAGACTTGAGTGGATTAACGCTGAGTCCATTTATCCTTGACCATCTATGAACCTTGCATAAATTTTCATTGACCTCAACCGCTGCATTTTCAACCAAGCCTACGGGAAAGTTTTTCCGTATCTGAACATAATCAGCGTACATATCTACTTGTGTATTTTGCAAGCAATCAGGCAGATCATTAATATACATGGAGAATAAAAGTGGTCCTAGTATTGAACCCTGCGGTACTCTCCTGTTCAACATAAGAAGCTCAGATACGGAGGTCTTTGCAAAAACTGCCTGAGATCTGCAATGCATATAAGATTGGACTAACATTGCCGAGGAGAAAGAGAAATTAAACAGGTTCACTAGCTTACTGCAAAGCACTTTATGGTTGACTGTGTCAAATGCCTTGGAAAAGTCCAAAAGAATAAGAAAAACCGCGTTGTCAGAATCAACTGCTTGTCTTATGTTTTCAGCGACATTTATAAGAGTTGTAGTACAGCTGTGCTTTGGCCGGAAACCAGACTGATTTATACATAACAAATTATTATTGTTTAAGTATTTTCGTATCTGGTTATTCATTATCCTTTCCAATACTTTAGACAGAAATGGTAGAATGGCAATTGGTCTGAACTCATTTTGACCTTTTGGGATTGGAATAATCTTTGCTTGTTTCCAAGCAGAAGGAAAAACATTTGACAAAAAGATTGTATTAAAAAGATGTGTTAAGTATTTCAGAATATACGGAAGTATAGCCTTAACGAAAACGGGATGAATTTCATCAATTCCAACTGAATCTAATTTTATCTGTATGCAACTTTCTAATACATCGGCTTCTTCAAACTGGTGAAAAACTGAAACATAGGAAAGAAAAACTGCTGCTTTCAACTAATAAACTCGCTGCTTCATCAATAACTTCTGGGCATGGAAGAGAAATAAATTTTCTATTAAGTTCATTGCAGTCGATAATTTCAGAAGAATTATTTTTTTGTTTGCCTATACCAATGTCCCGTAAATTTGTCCAAAGTTTACGACCAGCTTGAGAGGGATCCAGTTTGGGTGCAAAATAATATCTCTTTGCTTCACGTATCTCACTAGTTACTTTATTTCTCAAACTTTTAAAAGCATGGAATAGGACTTCCAACCGATAACGCTTCCAACATTTGTACGCCTGGTCACGCTCAAATATCATGTTTTGTATGTTGTTATTGAACCACGGAATGTTTTTTCTTGTGATGCTTTTCGTAATCAACGGAACATGTGATTCAAATAAATTTCTTACGTTATCTTGAATGAAGAGCACTTGGTCATCAACAGCTGGCATTTCATAAACCCGAAACCACTCAATTCTTTTTAAAACATCTTCCAAATGATTCAGATCTATATGTTTGAAATCGCGAAAACTTATAGTTCTACTTGAAATCAAGGGATCACATTGAAATGTCAAATGGATAAGATCATGTCGCAAAAAACCAGAAGTTGAAATTTGATTAAAGTGTAAAAGTTTCGATAGTTGCCGATCGATCTCAGAATAATAGCCAAACCACAATCAAGCGTTCGGTCGCGCCGACTTTGACATATTGAATAGAAACAATGGACTCTTATGGGGCAATCTTAAGGCCAAATCACAATCTCGCGTTCGGTCGGTCGCGCTTTGACGGGCTTTTTCCCGACTTTACGATAATCTGTGTCATAAAGCGCGACCCTTAAATTTGCAAATCGGAATGTAGCTTCAGGCTTCGGGCGTTGACAAATTACAAATATGACAGAATAAAAGTTCTGTTTCCTTAAACTAACACTAGGCGTGTTTTATTATCATCGGGATCTGGATCTGGATTTACTTTTAACACGTGTTACAAAAACAATTTTAGAAAATTTCCCATTATTTTGTTTTTGTATTACGTGTAAAAGTTAATCCAGATCCCGATAATAAAAAACACGGCTACTATAAAAATTCTTCACCAAGAAGTGGGACATAAACTCCTTTATTTATAAACAAAAGCAGCGGTGGGCTCGGGAGCTAAATTTGAGCAGGTTTTCTTTGCTCTTAATTATGAAGCAATGAAAAATAAAAATCCCGAACATTTTCTTTTATAAATAACTACCTAGACGATTAATGTTAGTATGAAACCACTTCACAATTTGTAAACTTCAACGTAACTAACTTTAGCTTAATTTATTTTTTTAAATTTTAACCCACTGATTTCGGCGGAATAACATCGCTACCATCACATACTTGAACCACCATTATAAACCACGGATGTACAACTGGCCCTAAGAAAATCCAGTTTAAACGACAAAAACAGGGACAGTTCTTGCAAAAACTAACCAAACACGCCTTTTTTGACATTATTTGTAAATGTCAAAGTGTCATAATGGAGTTTTTACGATACGAAAAAGATAAAAATCGAAACAGAAGGAATTTCAATACAATACAGCACTCCGCATCACATATTCACCACTCATCACACACAAATCTGAATTTTTCTGCCCGTTTGACATCGTTGTGAGGTACAAAATTCACCATACTTAGGGCCAGTTTGTTAACAGTGGGTTAAATCTGCAACTAGATTATCACTGATTCTGTTAAACCCATATATCTGTGATAATCAGAGAGTGTTTGTTCACACATTTTTCAGTATGAATAATAAATCATAGTTTTTCCAATAATCGTTCCATTTTAAAGTCTATCTGTCAAATCAAATTTTTATTTTTTTCTTACAATGTGGACAATGCTTGGTTTCTGTTTATTCATGTTCCTTGTTCGTAGGAATTCGATAGATTTTGTTTCTTTTTTCTATACCTACGCTTTAGGAATAACCAATGATGAACAAACGAAATTCCAGGAAATCTTTGATTAAATCGTGCTAATCAAACAGAATCGGCGAGTTAGTGATTTCTCCAATTAAGTGCTCAAATCATGGATTCTCTGTTTAAAATTTTGTTGAACAAATGCATTCAATGATAATCAACTGGAATAATCATTGATTTAAGTTGACACAGTGTGAACAAAATAGCCCTTAGCAAGTACCGCAACCAAGAGGTATGAATAGAAAATTCCCTTATCGAGTTCTAAATTTCCTACAAGCAACAACCATAACAACCACAGACAAAGTACAAACAAAGAACACGAAGAATGTTTTCCTTCCAAGCCACATTTATTTGGAATCTATACAAATATTTACAAAAACACACTTATTTGCACTAGCAAAGATTAAACAAATTACAATTGCATTTAGTTTGTATTGTTGACTGAAAATGTGTTTAAGTTTTCACAACAAAACGAATTAAAACAAGAAAAAATAAGTGCCGAAATAAATAAACCTCCACCCGAGCTCATTTTTTAAGGATCCAAGCAGTACCGACAAAGTTCGCTCAGTGAGTTTGCTGTCAAATCCCTTAACAAAACAGACCAAATGAGTGAAGTCACCATACATTTCAATTGAAAAACTTTTATTGATAATTCAAAATTCTTTTGCTTTCGAAGAACACAAACCAATGCTCATGTTCTATAACCCTTGCATCGACAAAATTCGTCGAGAAGCTTTTAAAAATGGATCGAAACTCATGTGTTTTGTTTCAGATTTCATCATTACAGAACCTGGCACAGTGTACACTGTACATAAACACTTTCTCCGGAACTTAAATTGATTCAAGCAATCGAACATGCCCAAGAAAGAGAACAGTGCAAACAGCTGTCAAATGTATAAACAAGAAAAAAAAAACAAAACAACAAAAATTAATTTCACAGGAATATTTAGTTTATTTATTTGATTATTTTTGGTTACCACTGTGTAGTTTTATTCAATTGTTATGTAAATAAAAGGATAATAGAAACACGTTAATAAATTGGCATAGTTCTATTATATCCAATCTGCCTGTTGAACTGCAACAAAATACATTTCAAACACCGTACATAGATACAATGAGTTTTATTTCTGCTGTTGTCGTTGCAAATTAATAAAGTAATCACAAAAACACAATTTTTAGTTTCTATTGACTTTAAGAATTACAAATCTATTTTTTTATTATCAGAAATGGTAAATTTTATTAAATATTTGCTAAAACACTTCTCAAACACACAAAAAAAAGAACACATGAAAAGAAAAAGTCTATTTCAGTTGTCAAAGCGCGACTGGAATAGAAAATAGATCTATTCGGGCGTTTGGCTCAGGCTTACGATATTTACGATGTGAGGCAAGCCCCACGCCTGAGGTAACATTTATAGCCAAACCACAATCAAGCGTTCGGTCGCGCCGACTTTGACATATTCAATAGAAACAATGGACTCTTATGGGGCAATCTTAAATGTTACCTCAGGCGTCGGGCTTGCCTCAGATCGTAAATATCGTAAGCTTGAGCCAAACGCCCGAATAGATCTATTTTCTATTTCGGTGGCGCTTTGACAGCTGAAATAGATGTTTTCTTTATTTTGTGTTATTCTCTTTTTGGTTCGGGAAGTTTTTTGATAAATATTTAATTCAATTTTATATCCCAGATATATAAGAGGTTTGTTATTCTTCAAAAAGTATAAACTAAAGATTGTGTTTTTGTTTTTATTAATAAATACAACGAAAACTGCAGCAATACAAATCATTGTACATGTTTGAAGTTCAATATGCAGATTGGATATATTAGAACTATGGCAATTCAATTTATTAATGTGTTTCTTTTATCCTTTTATTTACCTACATACATATCAATTGAAGAAAACGAGACAGTGTTAACAAAAAACAACCAAATAAATAAATCAAATATTCCAGTGAAACTAATTATTGTTTTTGTTTTATTTTTTCATTTCCAAATACCTACCTACAATTTTTTTTTTAATATTTGACAGCTGTTTGACTGTTTCTCTTTCTTGGGCATGTTCGATTGCCTGAATCAATTTAAGTTTCGGAGAAAGTGTTTACGTACACTGTGCCAGGTTCTGTAATGATGAAAGCTGAAACAAAACAAATGAGTTTCGTTCTATTTTTAAAAGTTCGTCGACGAATTTTGTCGATGCAAGGGTTTTATAGAACATGAAAACTGGTTTGCGTTCCTCGAAAGCAAAAGAATATTCAATCATAAATAAAAGTTTTTCAGTTGACATACATGGTTACTTCACGTTCACACATAAGGTTAGTTTGTTAAGGGTCCTGATAGCAAATTGTGCAAATTTGTGAAAAGTTCCAAGAAATTTCACTTTATTAAACACAACCATTATGTACCAAAGTAAATAAAGCAAGTTGAGCATTTAAAAATAAATGAAATCCATACATTTTATTGTCAAACGGGACTAAAAATAAAGTTCGGTCTTACGTCTAGGGGGGTTTACATGGAACAACATTATGTCCAACATTGTTGACAACCACCGATGCTTGGATCTTTAAAAAATGAGCTCGGATGGGGATTTTATTTATTTCTGCACTTATTTTTTCTTGTTTTAATTTCTTTTGTTGTGAAAACTTAAACACATTTTCAGTCAACGATACAAACTAAATGCAATTGTAATTTGTTTAATCTTTGCTAGTGCAAATAAGTGTGTTTTTGTAAATATTTGTATAGATTCCAAATAAATGTGGCTTGGAAGGAAAACATTCTTCGTGTTCTTTGTTTGTACTTTGTCTGTGGTTGTTATGGTTGTTGCTTGTAGGAAATTTAGAACTCGATAAGGGAATTTTCTATTCATACCTCTTGGTTGCGGTACTTGCTAAGGGCTATTTTGTTCACACTGTGTCAACTTAAATCAATGATTATTCCAGTTGATTATCATTGAATGCATTTGTTCAACAAAATTTTAAACAGAGAATCCATGATTTGAGCACTTAATTGGAGAAATCACTAACTCGCCGATTCTGTTTGATTAGCACGATTTAATCAAAGATTTCCTGGAATTTCGTTTGTTCATCATTGGTTATTCCTAAAGCGTAGGTATAGAAAAAAGAAACAAAATCTATCGAATTCCTACGAACAAGGAACATGAATAAACAGAAACCAAGCATTGTCCACATTGTAAGAAAAAAATAAAAATTTGATTTGACAGATAGACTTTAAAATGGAACGATTATTGGAAAAACTATGATTTATTATTCATACTGAAAAATGTGTGAACAAACACTCTCTGATTATCACAGATATATGGGTTTAACAGAATCAGTGATAATCTAGTTGCAGATTTAACCCACTGTTAACAAACTGGCCCTAAGTATGGTGAATTTTGTACCTCACAACGATGTCAAACGGGCAGAAAAATTCAGATTTGTGTGTGATGAGTGGTGAATATGTGATGCGGAGTGCTGTATTGTATTGAAATTCCTTCTGTTTCGATTTTTATCTTTTTCGTATCGTAAAAACTCCATTATGACACTTTGACATTTACAAATAATGTCAAAAAAGGCGTGTTTGGTTAGTTTTTGCAAGAACTGTCCCTGTTTTTGTCGTTTAAACTGGATTTTCTTAGGGCCAGTTGTACATCCGTGGTTTATAATGGTGGTTCAAGTATGTGATGGTAGCGATGTTATTCCGCCGAAATCAGTGGGTTAAAATTTAAAAAAATAAATTAAGCTAAAGTTAGTTACGTTGAAGTTTACAAATTGTGAAGTGGTTTCATACTAACATTAATCATCTAGGTAGTTATTTATAAAAGAAAATGTTCGGGATTTTTATTTTTCATTGCTTCATAATTAAGAGCAAAGAAAACCTGCTCAAATTTAGCTCCCAAGCCCACCGCTGCTTTTGTTTATAAATAAAGGAGTTTATGTCACACTTCTTGGTGAAGAATTTTTATAGTAGCCGTGTTTTTTATTATCGGGATCTGGATTAACTTTTACACGTAATACAAAAACAAAATAATGGGAAATTTTCTAAAATTGTTTTTGTAACACGTGTTAAAAGTAAATCCAGATCCAGATCCCGATGATAATAAAACACGCCTAGTGTTAGTTTAAGGAAACAGAACTTTTATTCTGTCATATTTGTAATTTGTCAACGCCCGAAGCCTGAAGCTACATTCCGATTTGCAAATTTAAGGGTCGCGCTTTATGACACAGATTATCGTAAAGTCGGGAAAAAGCCCGTCAAAGCGCGACCGACCGAACGCGAGATTGTGATTTGGCCTTAAGGCTCTTGTCATTTGGTGAGAAAAAGCGTATCATAACCGGCGGGGAAAAGGATTACTTTTTGATTTTAGTCGATTTATATTTTTTAAAGTTGGTGGATTTATTTTGAAAGTTGCACAGAGTTGATTGAAAATAGATCGTAAATCTTCATTTGGCATCAATGGAACTCCGTGTAAAAGTGCATCGCTCATTGTCTCCTTTAGTTGTTTTTCTTCGTTAGTCTCTACCTGAGCTTTTATTTTTTGTATCGCCTCGTCGTGTTTTTGCAACTTTTCCTTTAGTTCTTGGTTCTCATCTTTTAGTGTGTCAATTTCATTTTGTTTTGATTCCAGCAACGACAATCGGCTATTGACACTTTCAAGTGAAGACTTTAAAGCTCCAACTTCTAAGTCGATTTTCTGCGTAATTCTTTCTTCTGAGTCGGTTATTTGTGACATAATTTTTTCAAGCTTTTCCAAAATAGTGCATTCATCATTAGAATTATTTTTCTTGGGCATATTTGAAGTTGATGAAATTTTTGGCTGTGCTGTTTGTGAAATTGTTGGTGTTGGTGGTATGGTTCGTGAGCGTGAACGTGTTAATATTTTTTGCAGTTGTTTTGGGGGGGATGGAGATTCAGCGAACTGTTCTCTGTTCCGTTTTGCAGACATCAAATTCTCAAGAGTAAGTAGGGGAAAACTTTTATTCAGCAGTTAAATGCAGAGAGAGGGCGTAAAAAGAATTATAATGTATACATAGGTACATACATGTGGAGATGGTCACCCTAATCCAGTATAAGTCTCTAGCTTTTTGAGTGCATAATGTTATATGATAAGAACTCTTGCATTGATCTCGTATGTACATACCTATGTAATAATATGATTTTTACCTAGTCAGTAATCACGGTTGCCTGAGCTTAAACGGTTGTCTTTTCGGTTGGAAACAATAACTTACCTTATGTAATTTGTTCTCTTTTTAACAACTTAACGTATCCTTTTTTTACATTGAATTATATTGGAATTAAATTTAAACTTTAACCGAGCGTTTTTATTTGATACTGGTTCCTACACTTGGGGGCTCAACTAAACTTAAGATATAAAATCGCGAATCGGCATTTATAATATATTTTTTTTTATTATTTTGTCATTCCTCTTACCTAATGGATACGGTATTGAAAATGAACTCGGTTTTAAACAATCTGACTGTCGCACAACTTAAGTCAGAACTAGAAAAACTCACGTTGGATACGTCAGGCAATAAACCCGTGCTTGTAGAGAGATTGGAACAGGCACTCAGACCAGGAAGCAGCAAAGAAGGAATCGAGGAGAGGAAGGTGGAGGATTTTCCTACTGGCAGCAGGACTCGCCATAGCGAAATATCAATTAAGGACGCAGAGATTTTTGTTTCGTACTTCAATGGTGAGGATAATCTGCCTGTTGAAAAATGGATAGCAGAGTTTGAAGAGTTTGCGGGTATCATGCAGTGGAATAATTTAGAAAAAATGGTTTCAAACGATTATTGCAGAAGCTGTATGGACGAAGATGAGGAAGAATCGATTCCTTACCTTCTTTGTTTTGCATTTCAACATGAATAGACTGACGCCTTAACAACGCTTCCAAATGTGCAAGATTATTTTGGAAATCATGATTCAGTTGGAAATACGTATCGCGGACTACATCATATAAGCGAATTTTGTTTATAGCGATGAAGCTCACTTTTGGTTGAATGGATACGTCAATAAACAAAAGTGCCGTATTTGGAGTGATGATAATCCTCAAGTGTATGTTGAGACACCGTTACATCTACAAAAACTGACTGTTTGGTGTGTGTTGGTGGAATAATTGGTCCGTACTCCGTACTTCCTTAAAAACGATGCTGGCCAGAACGTTACATTACAATCAATGGTGACCGCTATAGAGCCATGATTACTGACTTTTTCGTTCATTAATTGAACAACCATGATGTGCAGGAGCTGTGGTTTCAAAAAGAAGGCACAACATGTCATACAGCTTGTGCCACAATTGATTTATTGAAGGAAACGTAGTTTCACGTTACGGATTCATGAATTGACTATTTTCTGTGGGGTTGTGTGAAGTCGCTAGCCTATGCCGATAAGTCGGAAACTATTGACTACTTATTGCCGATATACGGCCACAAATGTTGGAAAAATTCATCGAAAATTGGACCTCCAGATTGGACAACGTCCGAGCCAGCCGTGACGATCATATACCAAAAATCATATTTATATTATTATGCCAGAAGATTATCTTTCGAATCAAGTAAATTTCATGTCAATTTAAAAAAATCATCTATGTTTAATTCCATTTCAAAGTTCTATACCTCTAAAAAAAAAAACACATCAGACATCTATAGTCTCACATGCTTCGTCAGGAGCTGCAAGTGGTTTTACGAGTAAGGAATATTTTCAAGATTCATGTGGTATCATAACGTGCCAACATTGGTCTAAGTATTTCAGTATTATTTACTGACAGCCACTTCTATCTAACCTAACTTAAGGGAACAAAAAAATGAAAACCAAATGCTTATTTACTGCGCAAAAATTAATTTTGTAGATTTAATGGATAAAATTCTAATTTCGTACGTAACTTATGGAAGTAACTAAAGTCCTTCTATGGCGAAAATTTAAATAAAAAAAAAAAAAAACTAGGTGAACAAAAAAAATCCCGGTTTGCTTGATAACTCTTTTTTGAGGAGGCTTTAAATTATCACAAACAAATTTTAGATTATATAATTTTTACTAAGACTTTTGGAAGTTTGATTTTCAGCACAAACTTCATACATAAAAATTACATCTTTTCGACAGAATAAGAGATGTGTATGGTATGATTATCAGCTAAGTAGCTAGGTACTGTAGATTGCCCAACGAAATTATGATTTCTGAAGAAATTGGTGATTTATTTATTTGTTCTTCACTGTAAACTTTTTTTTAAAAATACTGTCAAACTCCGAGTGGGTATTTTACCCACTTACACTAGAAAAATTTCGATTGGGAAGTGCTTCCCACTATGCCTATATTATCTGCCGGGCCTGCCACCCACGATATGAAAAATATCTTCCCGTTCTTCTCAATTACACAAACTGCAAATAATTGGTAGGTCTTTTCTGTGAGGTATAAGTATGTATAATTAAGGTTCAGTTGTTCTCCAGGCAAGCGAAATATCATAGCTTTTTCCTCTACTCTACCTTATATTCATCACTGAAGTATAGTTTCGTTGATTAAAGGAGTACTGCAGTTGAATATTAGTTGACCTGTGTAGGGAGCCAGCAGGTTCCGCTGTATGAATTTTTCTTTTTTTTGTGTATCTACAAGTTCAATAAGCTCATACGAGTATAATTTCCAATTTCTTGTATCGTCCATTCCACATACTGCAGCCAAATTCAACCAATTCTTGAAAATCCCTGCCTTACTTTAGACCATTTGCATTGCCACCTCTTTGGTACTCGGTGGTTTCAGCTCCGAAGAAGGGACCTGTTTCATTGCTAATTCAGTTACATACATATGTACATAGTTGGTCCATTCATTTCCTAGGAAACTATAGTCAATGACTAAAGTTCCCTGTACTCTGACGCCCAACAAATCTTTACTCGCCAGCTCCCTCACTGGATTGGGAAATATAATTTTTGGTTTCAGCGAGGCGAAGAGAATTGTTTAAAAAAAACTTTAAAAACGTGTAATACAAAATTAAACTGTGCTGAAGCTTGAAATAGTTCCCTCCACCACAAAGAAAAAAATAAAACATAACTTTCTCATAATAAATTACTCATTATTTTATTTTAATTTTTCTTCAGAAAAAATAGTTGTGGATATATTTTCGCACTAAAAATGTAGTTTTCTACTAATTACTTAAAACTGTTGATGAAACAAGTTGAAAAGTTTCAGTGTTTTTTTTTTTCTGTTTTCATAACCATTAACGTGTCGTCTTTATCCGCAAGCTTTCAGTATTTTCCATTTATGAAATTAAATATTTATTTATTTTCCAACCAAAACAGACACAAATGTTAACACCTCTGCAAAATGATATTTTAATTTTCTCATTCTCACCTGAAGGTTATATAGTACATATATTGTATTTATTAATCCACCTCGTAGAAAAAAATATATGTATGTACTTAAAATTAAAATTGTAACACACAGGATTTTCATGTCATATTTATAAACAATACAACTTACCCTTTCCGATGGGAATAAGTTTACTCAGAACAGCAATTGGCACCATAAACATTAAACTGCAAATCCATATCAGAGCTATAAGCTTATAAGCATGTTTTAAAGTTTGCCACGTTCTAGAGCGCAAGGGATGGCAGATAGCGTAATAACGTTCACAGGAAATTGCAACCAGTGTCCAAGCGGAAACGGATACGGAACAAGCTGCAATGGGAAATTTAAATAAAAAAAAAATAATGAGGAAAATGTTGAGATTTTATTGATAATATAATTCTTTTCCTGATTAAATCATACAATTTTAGTGGAAACGATTTTGTTAAATGGTGTTAACACCATTAATATTATAAATATATACATATGTACATATGTAGGTATACCAATTATTGAATTAATGTAGTAATAATTTTCTATAATTGAAAAGATTTTTTTTATGTATTTCGAAGTTATATTTTTAATGATTTGCTTTTCTTTTTTGTATTTTTGTATTAATTAAAGCAACAATTCAGATCATAAGAGAGGAATATTTTGGTTTATAAAACGTGATTTTTATCAAATTAAACAAAATAATTAAATTAAATAAATACAAATTAAAGGGAAAACTAAATATGTAATAATGTTGAATATAAAAAATAATCTAATAAGTTATAGTCCCATCCTCTGTTTTTGTTTAACACTATAGCTGACACGTTCTTAATTGCTTGGACATAATATTAATTCCTTATCTTTTTGTTTACATGCGACTTATGACTTTGATCTGCACCTGAGGACATCGCTTCAGTGTCATATTTCTATATAACAGGTGATTTGTCTGTTGAGATTATTTAAGATTTATTTTTGATGTTTGCTTGACTGCACTCAGGAAACAGTCATTAATAACTACGAGAAATTTTGATTAGTATTGATTTTTGAAAAATCAAGATTGACTATTGCATGGTAAGATATACAAATACTACATAACAAAGTATAACTAGTCATAGAAGTTAAAACTAACTTTTTTGTATAGTCATTTGTGTCCTACCAATAATCAAATTTAGTGACGACTTAAATATTTAAGTGACCAAATATGGCGAGACTTAAATATTTACGTGGTGTTGTATATCAAGTCTCACCTCCATCTCGGTATCGGTATCGATTTCCGTATCGATAACGGTATCGGTCTAGTAGGGTTTCGATCTTGTCTCAGTCAGAAACAAAAATAAATTTGCACGACTTGGTTACATGTTTTTTATTTTGTAATTAAACTAACTCACAATCTTTTTATCTAAAGTGTTTTTTTTGTCGGCTTAAAAATTCACAATGTCTACCGATTAGGTATCCGACGCAACCAAGGCCGTAGCCAGATAATTATTTGGGGGGATATAATTCTTCGAAAAAATATTTCACCATTTAAGTTAAGTATACAGTTCTTTTGAGTAAAAAAATGCTTGGTGGTGAAAAAAAGTTGTACTCAAAGAAAAAATGTCCATGCTGTAAACGATTTTTTAAGTATTAAAGCAAAATACAAATTCTGAACGCATAATTTTTTGGCAAAAAAATGTCAGTGACATTTTTTGCGTGAAAATAAATTTGCTTACAGCCTACAGTTCCCGTGTGAAAATCTATACAAATATTTTTGCATGTCAAAAATGTTTGAAGTGAAATACAAAATTACTTTTTTGCATGATTGGTTTACAGTTTCATGCTTAATGAAACCATTGCTGTCATAGAACTACACATCAATTGGGCAATTGTTTCGCGTGAGATAAAGTGTAGTGAATAAAGAAATATGTAGGTACACTTCCAAAAAAAAAGAAAATATTCACCTCACAGCATTATTTGCATGGAAATTGTTTTTCAATCCAACATTTATTGTTTTCCATTTTTAGGCCTATGAATAGTTAATAAGGGGTAGTATAAAATATTATACTAAATTAATTATTAATAAGTTGGAAAATTATTTTGAAAAATTTGATTTTTCTTTTGCATGGGAACTGTAACCTATGTTCATCAAACCCCTGTGATCCCCCTGGCTACGGCCTTGCCTTACTATATTCATTGAAGATTTTGTAGTACGTGGGCAAAATTAAATTAGAGTAATTAATAATAATCGCTGAAGTTTGAGTACTACTTTCATACATAAATGGAAAAGTATGATTTACAAAGCCTTTCTAAAAATCTTCGGGGGGTGGGGGAGGGGGGTTCAAAAAACGGTTCTATCGTAGTAACTGGTTGAATTTGCCTAATTTGTTACAAAAATCTATGTCGCCTTTTCCGAGAAGCCAAGATAGAAGAAAAAATAGGCGGGGCAGTGTGTGGATTTCATCGAAATCATTGGTTTCAGAGTTTTCAATTAAGTTATAAGTTCAAATGAGCTCAACTCAAACAGATGAGTTTTCTTCTTCAATTTTCTTCATATTCTATTATTGTTTTTAAATTAAGTACATTACATATCTTAATTTAAACATATCGAATTTTATTCAATTTATGATTGTAGGCGCTTCTAATTGCTCAGTAATTAGAATATTATGGTATCAAAATAAATTGTTCAATGAAAGCTAAATTTTTTCTTGACTGTCTCCCTGGTATGATTAGGAACTGCGCTCAAGGAACAAGAGGAACAAATTTTGGAAAAAGTATCCAGGTCGATATCAAACGAGGACTTCTTTAATTATGTCTCAGCTCATAACAACTTTTTCTGCTTTAATAAATCACTTTACTCCAATTACCTCATCCAAACTCAATCTGATTTAATTTCGATTTCTAAACACTTTTTTCAATTAATAAATTCAAAAAGAAAATCTAATGGTTATCCTTCATCATTTAAATACTCTAATACCTCATCAACCGATCCAAAACTTATATCAAACCTTTTTGCTGATTTTTTTGGACAAGCTTTCCCCCCCCCCTTAACTCTGATGTTGATCTAACCTATTTCAGTTATATGAAAGGTTGCACCCAAACCTCCCTAACATCGATAAGCATCCCTGTATCATCAGTAGTTAATAAAATCCACCTGCTTAAAGATGATTTCTCTCTCAGGATTAGATTCTTGTTTCCTGCTGTAGTTCTTAAAAAATGCGTCTCTTATATTGCAAAATTACTAACTGCTCTCTTTCAGCTCACTTTCAGCCCTCAATCTCGCTAGGTTTATTTCCCAAATTATGAAAAGAATCTTTTATTATCCCTGTTCATAAAAAAGGATATAAAAACGATATCTCAAACTATACCCCCATCGCCAAACTTCCCTGTATACCTCAAGTGTTGGAGAGTATTATTTATGATACCTTTCTTCTTCATTGTATAGTTCCCTATTCTCTATTAAACAACATGATTTTTTTAAGGGAAGATCCACAAACACTAATCTTACCGAATTCGTGCCCATTCTCATTACCTTACGTGCTCTGGAAGCTGATAATAAAGCTGATGCAATAGCAACCGATTTTAGTAAAGCGTTTGACCAAGTCTCTTATAGGGTAGTTATTTTTAAATTTGAAGCTTATGGATTTCCATCATTATTTATATCTTGGCTTCAGTCTTATCTCAACGACCGTCAGTATACATACAGTCATCTTTAGATCTTGTATCTCGAAACCTATCTGCTCAACATCTGGTGTCCCAAAAGGAAGTCATTTAGGTCCCTTAATTTTTTTGCTTATTATTAATGATGTAGAACTTGTACTTGTTGGATCTGAGCTTCAGATTTATGCTGATGACTTGCATATTTCTAAGCATATAATGCGCAAATAGATTTAACCCAAACGCAAATAGAATAAACCCAATCGCAATTCGATTTAAACTATACGCAAAGAATTTAATCTATTAACAAATCATTTTATCAAAGCATATTAAATCAAATTTAATTAACCCGGGCTCAACTTGTTGTTCCAGCTGTGTGGTGAAGAAATGGAAGGCTTAACAGTAGAAAAAGTTCACCATAAGATTTTGACAAAAGCCCAATTGTAAATTCAAGTAGTTTTGGGCATTTTTCAAAGAACTTGCCGAAAAAATGAAAGGCCAATCTCTTAACAATGGCTTTTTAACAAATATGGATAATACCAAAAT
This sequence comes from Dasysyrphus tricinctus, assembly GCA_963921185.1. Classification (NCBI taxonomy): domain Eukaryota; kingdom Metazoa; phylum Arthropoda; class Insecta; order Diptera; family Syrphidae; genus Dasysyrphus; species Dasysyrphus tricinctus. The sequence goes on along the minus strand of CAWUEQ010000114.1, from coordinate 168,736 downwards.
CTATTAGACACAAAAAGTATAGCTGGAACAATAAATCAAGCTAAGGTTAATTCAATTTGCGTTTTGGTTAAAATGATTTGCTAATCGGTTAAATTATTTGCGTATAATTTAACTATATTTGCGTTTTGTTTAAAACGAATTGCGATTGGGTTAGTTCCATTTGGGTTTGGGTTAAATCTATTTGCGCTTGGGTGAAACTTATATGCGTTTTGGTTAATTTAATTTGCGAATGCTATATGTAAATGCTGGATTAAATTCATTTAATTAAAATTAAAATAAATTAAAATTAAAATTAAAATTAAAATTAAAATTAAAATTAAAATTAAAATTAAAATTAAAATTAAAATTAAAATTAAAATTAAAATTAAAACTAAAATTAAAATTAAAATTAAAATTAAAATTAAAATTAAAATTAAAATTAAAATTAAAATTAAAATTAAAATTAAAATTAAAATTAAAATTAAAATTAAAATTAAAATTAAAATTAAAATTAAAATTAAAATTAAAATTAAAATTAAAATTAAAATTAAAATTAAAATTAAAATTAAAATTAAAATTAAAATTAAAATTAAAATTAAAATTAAAATTAAAATTAAAATTAAAATTAAAATTAAAATTAAAATTAAAATTAAAATTAAAATTGATATTAAATTAAATTAAATTAAATTAAATTAAATTAAATTAAATTAAATTAAATTAATTAAATTAAATTAAATTAAATTAAATTAAATTAAATTAAATTAAATTAAATTAAATTAAATTAAATTAAATTAAATTAAATTAAATTAAATTAAATTAAATTAAATTAAATTAAATTAAATTAAATTAAATTAAATTAAATTAAATTAAATTAAATTAAATTAAATTAAATTAAATTAAATTAAATTAAATTAAATTAAATTAAATTAAATTAAATTAAATTAAATTAAATTAAATTAAATTAAATTAAATTAAATTAAATTAAATTTTAATTAATTAATTAATTAAATTAAATTTAATTTAATTTGTCTTTTCTCTTTTTGTCTACCTGAATTTATTGGTATGAATTTTACTATTATTATGTTCTTATAGCTACTGATTTTCTACATTAAAAAAAAAAACAATTTTGAGTTGGAAAAGTTTTCCCGTGCAAGGAATCGTGAAAAAATAAATCTGACTGTATATGGCATACCATTTATAACTCTAAGGAATAAATTCATTTTTACTTTCTGATTCTTGTTTTTCTGAATTTTAAAATTATATTTTGTTTATTTTGCTTATTATTATCAATGAAGCAAACAAAAAATAAAATAAAATAAGTAGGTGTATGTTTATGTAGGACAAAATAAATATTAAAATAAACAAATTTGAGATAAAGATATCCTAATTAGACTGAACCTTTTCATGACCAGAGGACACATTATTTGCTATGTGTAGATAATGATATTGGATTCAATTTCCGTAGCTATGGAAATACAAATATTGGAAGACAAAATTCTTTGAAATGGTATTATTTACACAAGGGGTTCTTAAATTTGACACATTCCTATGAGTAGCCGTCATATGCTGCGGAATAATAACTTTTTGCAGATTTCACCGCCTTCGTCTTACTTTTTACTTGTGACAAACATACATATAAGGTTACATTGTCTAAAGATCAGGTTTAGAACTCGCAAAAAAAATCTCAAGGTTATCTACTTGAAGGGTCAACAAATTCCGTCCGTCTATCTGTCTGATGTTTTTACATAAATAACTCAACCTACAGGCTAAGCCATATTGATACCATTTTCTACTAATTTTGAACTTGAGGTTACCCCGAGGCTACACGGGCAAGTACTGGTAAGATGTAGTTCTCTAACACATGCATTCAAACCCAAGCAACTTGCTCATCAACTTATATGGAATTTGACAGTGCATGTAGCCAACTTGCTTTCCAGTACCTACCCGTCTGGCCTCAGGGTTAACAAATTGGTTCCCTGAAAAAGAAATTGAAGTTTTTTAAGCTCCAAAAATAACGGTACGTGCCTATACATGTCGTACAACCATAAAGAAATTACTGTGAACATGGTCTTGCTCTGCATAATTTTTTAGGAACAGCTCTACCGATTTCAAGGAAAAATTTGTATGGGTTATGGATCTTATAAGATGAAGGCATGATGTAAGTCAAAAATTCTATTGGAGTATGGGGTCTATTTCCACTCCTTTAAGTGCAAGATAGACTCTCCCCACAAAATTACTTAAAATGAAAAAAAAAAAATTAAAACAACAACGGAACATACAAAAGCCAGATTCCTATTTTTAACAATTTTGAAAAAAAATAAAAGAAACGCAACGTTAAAAAGTAGTTTGTTTTCATTTTTCGAATCCGTTCTAAAAGTTTTAATCAAAGCATAGTACGCTGCCGATGCGAAACGAAATTTTTCGTTGGCCTCCAACAAGACAACGAAATGCTTATCAAAACGAAACGGAAAAATATTCATTGACAGTTGCACAAATTCAAAAAATTAAATCAAATGCAAATAAATCACAAGCAGCCATTGAAAGAAACAACAAAAATAAACACGAAAAAACACAAATGTTATTTTTTCGCACACAATAAATGGTCTGGGTAATTAATTGTGTACGAAAAAAGAGCGTAGACTTCTCCAAATAATCTGCTACAATTATCAATTCGCACATCGAACAGCGTACTGCAGAACGAAAAGTAGAACTAAATTTTTAGTTAATGATTTCGTTGTGTCATTTTTGTATGGGATTCTTCGTTTCGCATCAGTAGTAGCGTATTAGGCTAAACGAAAAATTAATCGATATAATTCTTTAAGAGGCATACTGTAATCTGCAACTTTTAAATTTTTGAAACTCTCCAAATATGAGTATATCATCTTAAAGGCCAGTAACTTGCCGCACAAGGTCAATAAGTTTCATTTATTGATAAGCCGTAGATATTTTCTTAAATAATTTATGTCATAGTCATTAGAGATCTTTGAAAAAAGACCCTTTATGACCATTTACTGACCATTAACATAGCATAGGTACCATCGTCTTTTTTAAATCCCTTTAGAAATGTGGAACCTACTCTAGGATAACTTTTGAATGTTAGTATTACCAAATCTACTATAGTTGATTTTCTTGGAAACAATATTCCACTCTAAGGCCTTGGAATTATGATGGAAAATTCAAGAGAAGCCTCATAAGCATAGTAAAGAGTCTAAAGTGTACAAAAGCATCTGCTCTTTCAAGTTGGCGTCTAATTAATGTTAATCAACTCAAAAATACTCATATGCTTAACTGCCTTAAAGCTATTTCATAATTTGAGGCCGAATAAATTACTTTAGGGTGAAAACTCATGAAGGCGTTAATTAGCATTCTGTCTATAGTACCTACAATTATAGCAACCACAATTAATAATAATGGCGCAATACCAAAAGCAAATCATTAACCCTTTTTCAACACATGAACGTAAACTAACCTCCAACTCACATGTATATGTCATGTCAAAGAGTACAAAACGAAATTCCATTTGAATCCCACAAACACTTACCTTGTAAATAGGGCAATATTTTGCACATGAATTCACCGAAAATGAAATTCCTCAGCATTGCTCCGACCAGAGTAAATGGTATGCACAGCATTCCCAGCAATAAATCAGACACCGCAAGATTCAACAGGAACACGTTCGTTATCGTCCGCATTCGTCTATTCTGCACAAGTGTGAGAATCACCAGGATATTCCCCACTATGGCCAGCAAGAATATCGTTGCATATAGACCAATTTGTATTTGTCCCATAGCTGCCGGAGACGTTGCTGCCGATTGAAGTGGGGGCGATGCAGAGATGGCAAGGCCATTTTTAGATCCGATATCCGAAACTGTCGTTGTTGAAATTAATGGAAATGTTGTGCTTGTGACATTTGCCAATTCGTATATCGCGTTATCTAAAAGGATGTTCTCTGTGGTGGAATTCATTAGATCCGCAGATAGATTGAATGTCATTTAAAGACTCTTTGCTTTGATTGAGATCATGTGACTAATGGACTTTCAAGTTCCTATCGTTCGTTGAAGTCCTCGGGATCATATCTGCAAAAGAAAGAAGAAGAGATGCACAAATGAAAAAGAAGTCATTGAGTTCTTCGTAAATATGTATGGGAAACTTCTTTATTCGTTTGAATGGGTGGCTCAGGAAGTAATTTAATGGGAGGGTTGAAATTTCTTCAACCGTTGATTCGATTCAATTCAATTTCCCTTGATAAAAGTATAAATTTATGCAGTGCAGTCTCTGTTTTTTAATAAGTATTTGTTCACTATTTGACAATATTGAGAAGAAACAGAGATAGCTTCCCACTTTCCAGTTCGACAATAAGCAATAATTTATTGACTGCAGTTAATAAAAAATAAATCAATCAAATCAATTTCCCTCAAGGCAACACAATTTTAATAGGTTCACTCGTTGAAGTTTACTTAGATTTGACCCAGGTTCTCTTGACAACCGCAAGAATTGTTAAAAAAAGATGGGTTTTTCGGTTTTCAAAAAATACCAAAGGGTTCTCAATCGTGAAATAAGCTAGAATCAACATTTTCTTTAAAAATGAATGGAAAGAAGCCACAGCTTCCATTTTCTATTTCTATTTGTTATTATTAAAGTAAATTATGTGTATTCCTTGAATTTCTATTAAAAAAAACGAGAATTTCCTGCTGCACGTGAATCCACAATAAAAATGTTTTACAGCTCATGCCACTTTGACAATTTATGCTTTACCTCAACTCGCCCCAGCAAGAAACCTAGATCTATGTAAGGGCGACCCTGAAAAACACAGAAAATGTTGGTCAAATTGAGTTCAGGGGTTTCAAAAAAGCCTTCAGGGCTCAACGAGCAAACCTAATTTACATATTAATTAAAATATACCAATTACCTATTAGTCTTATTATCTAAATAATGAGCTATTAATAAAGTCTAAAAGTTATAGCGTTTCAAAATTTGACTTTTGATTTTGACCATAAAATGACAAGCAAATATTTTTGAAAATACATGTTTAGAAAATTGTTTTTTCTTTCAGAAATCTAGCTGGTTTAAATTTAAGCTCATAGGATTCTACATAAGAATGATTATTGCGCTATTTCGTTAGAGCAACAGATTTTGGGAAAAACGTGCACAAACGTTTCAAAATTATTATTGATATCTTTTCAACACTACCACTGCAGCACACGGTACTGACCACTGAGCGTTTTTTTCAAAATTTGTTTCTCATACAAACAAGTGTTATAATCTTTCTTTCGAATAATTTCATAGCTAAGATTTAATTCTTTTGAAAAAATTAACGGTTTTCGAGATACATATTATAAAAACTGTTTTTTGTCCCTTTTTTTCTAATATGCTGATGCAAGTAAAAAAAAAGGTTAAACCTAAGGCCAAGCCTCTGTTAGGAAAAAGGGGGCCCCTAAAAACTGTTTGATACGGGTGCGATGGCGCTACGCCATCGCCACTGCTTGAGGTTAATATTCATGATGCTTTCGTAGGTATAGCAGAATCAATATCCTTGAAAAAATGCAAAAAATTATGCAAAAATGCATTTTCTGGGAGGTTTTTAATACCAATTATTCATGACTCACATCAAAGTAAATTGAAAGTATAATCAATTTCCAACAAATCTCTGTTTAAGGTTTTGTTTAGTGAGAACCCATTTGGACTCAAGGGTTGGTTTAAAATTGACGTGTTTCTACTGTTTCCGAAAATCCACTAAAAATAATAATTTACTACTTTGCGAGAAAAAATTTGAATTTTTGTATTTAACATGAACCAATATATACATATTTTGAAACCTTGAAATTGCTTTAAAAAGTCACGTTTTTAATATATTCGAATCCAAAATTTAAAAATAATGCATTTTTGATGCAAATTTGGGGTTTATATTATTTCTCGAGGTAATTTTTTCGAATTTATGTTTTCGGTCATTTTAAAGTATGAACATTTTACTACAAAGTTCTTTTTGCATCTTGTAAATACCTTCATTCGACTTTGAGAAAATCATTAATTGGTGCTAGCCTTCGCCTTGAACTACATAAGTTGAAAATACGCTAAGTTCATAAATTTTAAATAAGGATTTCTTAGAGAGAAATAGGAATGGATTGTTGCATAGAAAAGCCTGGGACTAAAATTTGCTCGCTAGTAAAAGCCCTTTTAAGAAGAAGGCTAACAACTAATTCATGATTTTCTCAAAGATGATTGAAGGTGAGCTAAAATGTTTATACTTCAGAATGACTATAAATTTTAATTTAAAAAAAATTACCTGCAGAAATAATATAACCCCAAATTTGCATCAAAAACGCGTTTTTTTAAATTTTAGATTTGAATATATCAAAACGTGACTTGTTAGAGTAATTTCAAGGCCAGATTTGAGCTCAGCACATCAAAGACCACCAGAAAAGTATATCTTGGTTTATGTTAAACACAAAATTTTAAATTTTGTCACGCAAAGTAGTAAATTATTGTTTTCGATTGGATTTTCGGAAAAAGTAAAAACACGTAAATATTCAACTAGCGCTTTAGTCCAAATAGGTTGTCGCAAAAAAACCTAAAACAGAGATTTGTTAGAAATTGTTTATATGTACTTCAATTGTACTTTGAAGTAATTCACGAATAAGTAATAGTTTTCGAGTCATAAGTAAAAAAACTCCCAAAAAATTCATATTTGCATCATTTTTTGCATTTTTTCCATGTTGCGTCACGAAATTATGTTTGTAAATCTCAGATTCGGATTCAGTACCCCCGGAAACATAAGGAATCCTTTTGAGCAAAAATTTACTGGACTAAGTGTACTTTTTGGTAAACAAAAATTCTTATTATCGGTACCTTTCATGTAACGGTTTTTTTGAAGTTTCGATTTTCTCTATAACGGCTCAACCGATTTCAATCAACATATGCATGAGCTCCTTTGAAATTTCAACAGTACATACTGCGTGTCAAAATTTTGAAAAAAAAAATACGTTTTGAATTTTTAAAAAATATCATTTTTTTTGAAAAAAAAAAATCAATATTTCAAAAATAGGTTTATGAATTTTTTGAAATTATTTTTTTTTTTTTTTAATTTTTCAAAATTTGTGTATAAAAAATAAGGTTTTAAGACACCCGCTGCAACGAGCTTGATTTTTTTTTAGTGATACTTATACTATACATAATGTAGTCATATATTTTGAAGTAATCAAATGGAATACCTGTTTTTGAGCTCTTAGTTAAATGTTTTCATATTTTTCTCTGTAATTACTTGCATATTTAAAAAAAAAAATAAGTACCAAGCAACTTGAAAATAAGAGCAAGTTCGTGCGATCCAGTCGTACATTTCAAATTTTTCGCAATAACCGAAAATAAAATTTTTTCAGTAAAATTTTTCCAGGTCCACTGCAAAGTGAATTATTTGATTAAGGCCACTGTGGATGCTGTGAAATAACTTTTCTCCGGGCTTTCCTCACATAGTGACTTTTCACAAACTTATAAATTAAAAATATAAAACATACTCGTAAATAGATTTTGTTTTCACCCCACAAAAAGTGTAATTGAATTTTGTGGACAATTTTTCTCCAAAGTTTGGAATTAGCCTAGTTTTCATTTTATTTTCGCAGAGGAGATTTTAAAATAATATCCCAAATCAGATCCAATTCAAGAAGGAAGCATTTTCCTGTTATTTAGAGCAACATTATAGAGATATTTCAAGAGGAAATTGATGTAAAGCTCTCTGTTAAAATGATTAATTATTATTATTACGGTGAAATTTTTGGCAATAAAATTCAAAGAAAAAGTTTTTTTTTCTTTCAATTTAATTGAAACAGTTGAGTGAGATTTAACTTTTTTACCTTTTTATATTTATGTAGGTTCATAAATCATGGGTATATGATTAAGTAAGGTACCCAACCCATATCATAATCAAATTCCAATTGGATTTTGACGTTTCAATATTAAATTTTTTTTATTTAATTCTCTAGGAAGTTCTAGGTGAAATGCCTTAGAGATATTATTCATAGTTAAAATAAAATCAGGAAACTATGGACATCACATTCTTTATTGTTAAGAATAATGTAAGACATACAGTGTCACCCATATCAATTTCATTCCTTTCACTTTATTGCAGTCGATGTTGGTTGACAGTGTTGGCACCAGGCGTCACCAAAGTACCAAAGTAAAAATAACCCCTTTTCAAAAAGTTTAGAAAAATTTGATAGGGGAACTTCATATAGGACTGAATGAACATTACATAGACTTAAGAATAAATGGTATTGTGTTTCCTTTTAAAATCATAAATCTGAACTCGTGATGATTAGGTATATGTAGGTACTAGTTCCATGAATTTCGATCAAAATTTTTAAATCTCAACAACATTTTATTAAAATGTCGACTAAAGTATGATCGACAAAAAATATTCTTCTTTTTTTTTGTCTTTATTTTGATTTGACTTAAGTAAAGTTACACTGCACATGCACTCCGTTTGTCTTTTTTTACTGAACGACGAATGAAGGTACATTCACGCTAGTGTTGCATTCTCTTCAAATTATTTTTCAATATGTTTTGTCATGAGAGTTGAAATTTTAACCGATATTTCATTTTGGAATCATCAAGAGAATCTTATGGCCTTTTCGATTGGCCATCCGGAACACCGATTCTATACGTGTGAACGTTTCTCATTTCGATTCTGAAATTAAATCCAAAACAATTTTCTATGTGTGTGAAGTTAGCACCACCATTTGCGATTTTCAAAAAAATATTGTGCTGTAATGTGCCAAACTTGAGCTGCTATGTGCCGTATTTTAAAAAAAAAATCGTACTAAGGGTTTGGTTTTTAGATGTTACCTACCCATTTTTTTAGCGAGAAGTTAGCACTGCCATTTTTGATTTTCGAAAAAAAAAAGTTGTGTTGTATTGTGCTGGCTTGTGCCGTAAGCATTTTTGAAAAATTCGCAAATCTGCAAATTTTACGAATGAAATTTTTGCGAAATTTCAATTTTTCTTAAGAAAAAGTTGTGCTCCACTGTGCTCAAAAAATGCTACTAAGAAACTAAAAGAGAAAATTGCATAATTGCATCTATTATGGCCAAAACTAAACTTTGCGAAGGGCTGTAGCGTGAAGTTAGCACCGCCATTTTCAAAAAAAAAGAAGTTATGCTGTTGTGCTGCCTTGCAATTTTCTTAAAAATATTCACGGTAAAAGGCAGTACAAGTTGAGCAAAATACAGCACAACTTTTTTTTTCGAAAATCAAAAGAGGTGGTGCTAAATTCACGCTAAAAAAATGGATACCCTCTAAAAATCAAACCCTTAGTACGATTTTTTTTTAATACGGCACATAGCAGCACGAGTTGGGCACATTACCGCGCGACCTTTTTTTTGAAAATCCAAAATGGCGGTGCTAACTTCACGCACATCAATTTTCTCTTCTTTTCAGAACAAGATTTCGTAACAATTCTTTCCCTCTCATTGATAGCAGAATACGAGCTATCGAAGAATAGGGCTGACTGTTAATCTAAACATTATTATGATTGGCTTGTTTATCGACAGTGGCAAAGTGAATGATGTTGATACCAACGCATGCATGTGAACATCATTCACTTTGCCACTGTCGACCTTTTACGAATCAACATTTTTAAAATCGACTTTATAAGAGCCGACTTTTTGATCAGTTGGTATTTTTACCAATCGACTTTCCAAAAGTCGGCATTATGTCGCAATCGACATTTTAAAAATCGGCTAATCGTACACAACCCAAAGAAAAACACAAACAATAAGAAATCATGGTTTTTGTTTTTGTTTTGTGGACTAGGTACATATGTATATTGAAATAAATTAAGTTTTAAAGTTCTACCTTTAAAGGTCATTTTTATGACCCTTAAAGGTAGAAATTGAAACCGAGTTTACAAGGAATTCATACGTTTCGCCCATTATAATTGCCATTTGGTACTATTCGTCTAGTCATCGTTAAATTTTCCGTCGGACGTGGAGAGCGCTCACCGACCGCTCTTTCGAAAATGGACGGATGCAAAAATCAAAATGATGGACGCAAACCAAAAAAATTTTGCGCTTGGTGCATAGTTTTCAACTTTTTTTTCTGTTTGATGAATGAGTGAAGTGAAACCTTAAATTTTCTTTTAATTAATACGTGTATGTACATTAGGGTACATTAGGGCCTGAATCGGCTCTAAATGAAGAAACAAAATCCCTGATTTTTTCAGATTTTTATTTTCATCCTCTATAAAGTCGCTGTAGGGGTTTATTAAATTCCCTATTTTTGTTTGCATACTAGATGATTCGCGTAAAATCTGACAAAAAAAGAGCATATAGGTTGGAATAAGACAAGAAAAAAAAATCCCCGAAGAGGGGGGGGGGGTAATATTTTCTACTCCTATGGTTTATTTTCAAATCAAGTTCTTTTAATAAATAGCTCTACAAAAAAGGTTTCAAACTTAAAATTTTGAAAAAAAAGATTTAATTTTTTTTCGAAATGTTGAGCTCGAGACCATTTTTTGCCAATACTATTCATCAAAAAAACTTTTTTCTGGGTTGGAGTCAGAGTCCCGAAAACCCAAAATCCCAAAAATCCAAAATCCCGAAAACCCAGAACAGTGAAGCCAGACAATGACATTTTTGTCCGCACAGTTGACCACCAATTTCCAACGGTGGTCGCCTCAATTTATAAAATCAGTTTTCATATTTTTAATTAATTCTAATTAATCAAACACTTTGGCTTAACAACAAGTTCCCATCCTCCCATGCCAGAATACCACAAAACCCGCTTAACAAAATTGGTCATTGGTGTAGGTTATTTATTACAAATTCGTTTTCTACTCTTTGCCATTATGTACACCTATTAGGGTGGAGAAATAAAACAAAAAAATTCTTCCGAAAAAACATAGCATAGAATATTGATTTCGCTTAAGTGCTGCTTTGTGCTTTGTTTGAAAATAATTCTACTAAAATATTTGAAAGCATCCGGCGATTTTCGATCAGTGATTCAGTTCAGTAAATTTTGTGTTTCCATGTCAAAGAATATTAATTTTAGAGTGCACTCATCTTCAAAAATTGTATGAGGGTATTTTGAGAGGAAATTGATGTCCAAATTTTTTAATCTATTGATACCCTCTTGTGTTGGTGCTTGATGTAATTTTAATGGACCTGGGTTCATTGTACAAGGTACACTCTATTACGGAAGAAAATTGTTTATTATCTTTGCTATTAAGTGCTATCTACCTTTTTAGAAATTTTTGATTTAGGTACATTAGTGATATTTTTTGTCATAGAGATTTATGGAGTAGGCAGTGGATTGAAGAAATGGCCATAATATTATACCTTAGACTTAGGTACAATTTTTTTTTCGAAATTTCTTATTAGAAGATGCCAGATTTACCTAGGGGAAAACGTAATATAGAAAGAAAGCTTTAAAGGTTTTTGGTGTTATCGGAAGTGCTATTTTGCAGGCTGTAGTTTACCAACTGTTCAGGATGTATTCACTGCGATAAAATCACCTTGCAAAATTTTAAACGTCCCTTATCTTGGCGGACACTTTTTGGCGGAATCGTATAATTTTGATATCTGAATTTGTAGCTAATTAAATGCTAATTTGTTGCTCAAACCAAAAATTTGTAGCTCGAGTACTTTGCGAGTTATTCAATTTTCCGCTAAAATAAGTCTGAAGTTAGCGGTAAAAATTTAAAATAACACTAATTTTACTTTTAATTTGTAACCTGAATTTGTAGCTAATTAAATGCTAATTTGTTGCTCAAACCCCGATTTTGTAGCTCTAACGGTTTTTCAAATATTCAAAATTCCGCTAAAATAAGACTGAAGTTAGCGGACGAAAATTTGAAAATCATAATTGTGTTAATGCCCAAAATTGTAGCTTTTTGAATGCTAATTTGTTGCGCAAAAATTAATTTTGTATCTTTTATGCATAATTTTTTATTTACAGTTAAGGCTTAAAAAAGTGCATTTCCGGTTTCACTAACATAGGCTCGGAAAAATGCCAGCGGAATCTTAAAAAAATAGATTTTCAATGTTTTTTTTTTGCAAAAATGTGTAGCATATCCTATGGTAATTTGTTGCTCTAACTAAAAATTTGTAGCTCCAACGGTTTTTTTGGTACTCAATTTCCCGCTGGCTAAAAAGTTAGCTAAAAATCAAGCCCTTAAAATCTAAAAAAATCACAAAATCCAAAATTTTTTTTTGCCAAAATTTGAAGACTCCTCTAACTAGATAAGTCACCAAACCGCGATTTTGTAGCTCGCTTGGTTTTCTTTGCATTCAATTTCCCGCTAAAATAAGACATTACCCCCTGTGTAACGGACAAAATTAAAAAAAAAAATTAATTAAAATTTTTTTTTTATGTCAGAATTTGTAGCTTTTTAAATTAAAATTTGTTGCGCAAAAATTAATTTTGTACCTTGAATAGTTCGTTTTTTATTTGAAATTCAAATTCAAAAATGAGCATTTCCGGTTTCACTAACATAGGCTCGGAAAAATGCCAGCGGAATCTTAAAAAAATAGATTTTCAATGTTTTTTTTTTGCAAAAATGTGTAGCATATCCTATGGTAATTTGTTGCTCTAACTAAAAATTTGTAGCTCCAACGGTTTTTTTGGTACTCAATTTCCCGCTGGCTAAAAAGTTAGCTAAAAATCAAGCCCTTAAAATCTAAAAAAATGACAAAATCCAAAATTTTTTTTTGCCAAAATTTGAAGACTCCTCTAACTAGATAAGCCACCAAACCGCGATTTTGTAGCTCGCTTGGTTTTCTTTGCATTCAATTTCCCGCTAAAATAAGACATTATCCCCTGTGTAACGGACAAAATTTAAAAAAAAAAAATTAATTAAAAATTTTTTTTATGTCAGAATTTGTAGCTTTTTAAATTAAAATTTGTTGCGCAAAAATTAATTTTGTACCTTGAATAGTTCGTTCTTTATTTGAAATTCAAATTCAAAAATGAGCATTTCCGGTTTCACTAACATAAGCTCGGAAAAATGCCAGCGGAATCTTAAAAAAATAGATTTTCAATGTTTTTTTTTTGCAAAAATGTGTAGCATATCCTATGCTAATTTGTTGCTCTAACTAAAAATTTGTAGCTCCAACGGTTTTTTTGGTACTCAATTTCCCGCTGGCTAAAAAGTTAGCTAAAAATCAAGCCCTTAAAATCTAAAAAAATGACAAAATCCCAATTTTTTTTTTGCCAAAATTTGAAGACTCCTCTAACTAGATAAGTCACCAAACCGCGATTTTGTAGCTTGCTTGGTTTTCTTTGCATTCAATTTCCCGCTAAAATAAGACATTACCCCCTGTGTAACGGACAAAATTTAAAAAAAATAATTAATTAAAATTTTTTTTATCTCAGAATTTGTAGCTTTTTAAATTAAAATTTGTTGCGCAAAAATTAATTTTGTACCTTGAATAGTTCGTTTTTTATTTGAAATTCAAATTCAAAAATGAGCATTTCCGGTTTCACTAACATAGGCTCGGAAAAATGCCAGCGGAATCTTAAAAAAATAGATTTTCAATGTTTTTTTTTTGCAAAAATGTGTACACTGAGGGAAAAAATGCAATTTAAAATCTAATAGAAAATATTTTGATTTAAAGTTGAATAATATTCAATAAATCATATTTAATTTTAAGTTGAAACCCTGTTGATTTAAATAGGCAACGTAGATTTAACAAAGCCAACTTAGTTTCAAAGCGAAACGTATTCAATTTTACATTGAAATCAACTTTTCGAACATTTAAAGTACACTCAACGTAGTTTCAAAGTGCAAGATGCTAGTATTTTTCGAAATCGAATTTCAAATTTCCATGCACGTACTTTTAAAGTGTTGCATAGTTAGGCCAACGTAAAAGTCAGATTTTTTAATCACTTTTTAATTTATATTTTAGCTTAATATATAGAATTTCGAGAGCGCTTCGTTATTTCACGAAGTATCTACAAAACATTTGTGAACAAAATTAACGCGCACTCAAAATTCACTTACATTTGATCAAAAAAAAATTATTACTTTTCTCATATTTATTTTTGTCATTTGTTTAATGAATTAGTTTCCATTTTCTTTTAAATCAATAACTGGACGAAGTTGAATTAAAGTTTTAAAAAAGTATTTTAAAATTTGTATGCATTTCAATCAACGATGCTTGTAGTTTAATCGAAGTTGATACATATTGTTTTAAAGATGGATGAATTCAAATCAACGATGATGACATCTCAAATGAAGAGAAAAAATAGTTAAATCATATTTGTTTTAAAAGAGGGAAACACTTTGAATTGATGTCATTACTACTTTGAATTAAAAATTTTCGTCTTCGAAGCCAAATCGTTCCGAAAAATATTTAAATCAAAGTTGTTTCCGTTGATTTTACGTTGTTTTTTTTCTCGGTGTAGCATATCCTATGCTAATTTGTTGCTCTAACTAAAAATTTGTAGCTCCAACGATTTTTTGGGTACTCAATTTCTACCAAAAAAACCGTTGGAGCTACAAATTTTTAGTTAGAGCAACAAATTAGCATAGGATATGCTACACATTTTTGCAAAAAAAAAACATTGAAAATCTATTTTTTTAAGATTCCGCTGGCATTTTTCCGAGCCTATGTTAGTGAAACCGGAAATGCTCATTTTTGAATTTGAATTTCAAATAAAAAACGAACTATTCAAGGTACAAAATTAATTTTTGCGCAACAAATTTTAATTTAAAAAGCTACAAATTCTGACATAAAAAAAAATTTTTTATTAATTTTTTTTTTTAATTTTGTCCGTTACACAGGGGGTAATGTCTTATTTTAGCGGGAAATTGAATGCAAAGAAAACCAAGCGAGCTACAAAATCGCGGTTTGGTGACTTATCTAGTTAGAGGAGTCTTCAAATTTTGGCAAAAAAAAATTTTGGATTTTGTTATTTTTTTAGATTTTAAGGGCTTGATTTTTAGCTAACTTTTTAGCCAGCGGGAAATTGAGTACCAAAAAAAACCGTTGGAGCTACAAATTTTTAGTTAGAGCAACAAATTACCATAGGATATGCTACACATTTTTGCAAAAAAAAAACATTGAAAATCTATTTTTTTAAGATTCCGCTGGCATTTTTCCGAGCCTATGTTAGTGAAACCGGAAATGCACTTTTTTAAGCCTTAACTGTAAATAAAAAATTATGCATAAAAGATACAAAATTAATTTTTGCGCAACAAATTAGCATTCAAAAAGCTACAATTTTGGGCATTAACACAATTATGATTTTCAAATTTTCGTCCGCTAACTTCAGTCTTATTTTAGCGGAATTTTGAATATTTGAAAAACCGTTAGAGCTACAAAATCGGGGTTTGAGCAACAAATTAGCATTTAATTAGCTACAAATTCAGGTTACAAATTAAAAGTAAAATTAGTGTTATTTTAAATTTTTACCGCTAACTTCAGACTTATTTTAGCGGAAAATTGAATAACTCGAAAAGTACTCGAGCTACAAATTTTTGGTTTGAGCAACAAATTAGCATTTAATTAGCTACAAATTCAGATATCAAAATTATACGATTCCGCCAAAAAGTGTCCGCCAAGATAAGGGACGTAAATTTTAATACCATGCCTCTAGGGTACTGCTATAATGTCTTTTCCAGGTGCTGTCATCATTTTACTTCTTTGTGGGAGTATGAGTACCTACATATTATGGACCTGTGTTAATTGTAAATTAAGATTTTTTGTCTGAGTCTGCCTCCAACGACGAACCCACATCCAAATAGATGCTGCTTTTTATTTGGGTAACAGAACAGTCGCAGTTTCAATGTCCGGCCCGGCCTTTATCCCATCCCATGGCATTTCTTGTGTGACAGTTATGTCTGCTTTGAAGAAATCTAGGGCCTCCGTTTCCTTTTCAGCTGCATGTCATGGCTTATTAAGGAAAGGATCTAACATTCTTCAATTCTTCATACAGATCACAAGTTCAATTTCCTCACTTTGTTCTCTAGTGCCCTCTTCAATCCGTATGTTTATTATTATGTTCTTTATCATAAATCGACTCATAATGCTTCTTGTATAAAAGCCAAAATCTTTAAGATAAAATATGTATTTATTCTTAAGGCCACAGCTTGTCATGAAACGTTTCACTAAAGAGGTATGATTTTTTTCAAGACTACTTATCATAACCAGGCCCCAAAGATATGTATATTATAATATAGCCTTAATGTGCTTACTGTGCAAAAGGGCTCCACAAAAAAAAATATCGCAAATGTCGATACTTTATGCTGAATATTTTCTACTTCCATGGATGGAAATAAAACTCCCAACCATAAAACTCTCATTTTCACGAAATAAAATCAAGGTTAAATAAAATTATTCAGAGCTATCCAGGTACGTCATGGTACTAGCTCTGATGAAAAAAGAAAAAATATGATAAAAGTAAAAGGAACAAAAAATATCCTTGATATGGAAAAGAAAAATTTGTTTTCTCTTCTTAGCAGTTAGCACTAGTGCGAATTCCATTTAATCTTTTTTCCCAACTATTTACCTTGAAATCAAAAAAAGAAAAAAAAAATCCAACAAAACATTTTTTCAACTGGAATATAGTACTTGCCTGGCAATTTCAAAGCACTCATTATTTAGAGCCTATTATTATCTCTGTGTCAGCATTTGAAAATATGTAGATGTCTTCCTCTATAGTCTGGGATACAGTGTCATGAGAAATAATTGTATGCAAATACATGAGGCGATGAGAACCAAAATTCGGCCTATCCATGCCAGAAAAACTTGTCACAGCCAATGGTAATTTTTATATCTCTTATTTTAACGAGATTTATAATATAATTTTCCTTTAAACCACAGTTTAGATTTAAGTGTAGATTTAAGGCACGCTTGTATTAAGCTAAATAAATAAATAAATAGATTTCAAAATCTATGGTTGGATATACAAATTTATATTCTAACTACTCTCATTTAAAAGTTATTAAACAATTAAATTTGGTTATTGAGAGTTTATCTGATATGAATAGGGCGAGTTTTGGTTCTCATCACCTCATATATTTATTACTGTTTGGAGGAAATAACTGACAATAGGAGTGGCTGTTATTTGGGTTGAAGTTCTTGTGATTATATCGAAGCACTGTTGCACTTGTACCGTTCTAAAACAATTTTCTTAAGAAAAATTACGGTTCTCCAGAAGAGTCTAAGGAAACATACACTAGTCAAAAAAATTAAAGGGACAAGATTTTTTTCAATTTTTGTTAGTATTTTTTGAATAGCTGAATCATTGTAATGAGTGATTGTAAGTTGAAACAAAAAGCATTCTACAGCTTTATATTTTTTGTTTCGAGATTTGTTTGCAAAATATTTTTATCTGTACCCGTTTATAAGTACCCGTTATTGCTTTATTGTAAGAAATGACACGAGGAAACAAAATATTTATTTTTCATTTTTTTAATGTCCCAATTTTTATGGATAACTTTTTTTGTGTCAATCAAATGTAATGATCAGAAAACTTGTTTCACCATCGTTGTCCTGTAACGCCTTCAAGGTCTGATGCAAGGTACTTTAGCTGCAGCCACTTCTTTCTCTTGGATTCTGCTTCCGGTGAGACAGTTGATTTCCATGTTGTTGCTGGTCTTCCAACCCGCCGTCCACCCTGAGGATTCCATTCAAAGGACTGCTTTGCAATTCCATCGTTTGGCTTCCTCAGTGTGTGACCAATCCAACGCCATTTACGCTTTTTTATGTCGACGTCCAGCCGCTCTTGACTTGTCCTGCCCCACAATTCCTCATATGATATTATTTGTAGCCAGCGAATCTCTAGGATGTGCCGAAGACAGCGATTCATAAAAGCCTGCAATTTCTTCGAAATGGCAGACGTGACTTTCCAGGTTTTACAAGCATATAACAGCACGGATTTGACATTGGATTCGAAGAATCTCAACCTAGTGCGTAAGGAGATTTGACTGGATTTCCAAATTGGGGACAGAGTAACTACCGAAGGCAGCACGAGCTTTATTTGTTCTACTTTTAACGTCCAGATCCGTACCACCGTTTGCAGAAACAATACTGCCAAGGTAGTTAAACTGTTCGACTAAACTTGTTTATTCAGCATAAATTGATTTTTTTTTTGCTGCCGTAGATTTTTTTTGCATGGTTTATCTGATTTTTAATGAAAAAAGATTCTTTTGGATTTTATTACCAATACCGCAGCAAACAACGGCGTCATACAAAATTCAACAATAGTTTTTGAAATTTTAGTAAGCATTTTATAAGATTTTTTAAGGTTTTGTAGAAAATATTTTTGTTTGACCTTTCCCTATTATTTAAACAAAAAGTACTAAAAACGTCTTTTTTTTGGTCTTTTGGAAAATATTTTGTTTCTCGTTTCAGATTTGTAAACTTTTATAGCATCAAATTTTCTGTAAATTTTCAAATTAGGTTATGTGAATCCGTTTTTCTTCACCAAATTTGTAAAGTCTTACACACCAATAAAACGAACAAATTGTGCTGTTCCTTAACATTGCGTAGTCGTCATAACAAAATGATTATAAAAACAACAGTTCTCAGTTTTGCATTGGTAAGATACTTTTTGACTTGAAATTAAATTAAAAGTACATTTTTCCAAAATATAAAAAAAAAAATCAAGTTTTTTTTTATGAAATATTCTCGATTTTTTTTTGGATAAACGTACTATTTATTTAATTTCAAGTAAAAAAAGTATCAAGCCAATGCAAAACTGTGAAAAAGTCCATGGCCCAAAGGTCCAGTTGAACAAACGCTTTTCAAATTTTGATTCGTGGTTCAACAATTTTTATTGGCTGATTTCGGCGGAATTACTGAGGTTCAACGATGCGATGGTTCAAGATTCAAGTATGTTATAGTAGCTAATTAAATGCCTGAATCATCGTTTAACTCGTACCTACTTGGCAATCATAGTATTGCATGCAGAACGTATTAAAACGCTCATAACGTACTTTGGATATAGGATCTTTAAGTTTATACTTGGCAAAGGATATGCATTGATAGTTTTTGGAGGGCATAAAATCACTTTTTTTTATAGATTTGTAGATGGGGCAAATGAGACTGATGAGGCTGATTTTCTTCTTGCCGTATAGGTATGGCTCGCTCTAATATGAGTATCAGCTGAAATGCTGCTTGAATACATCACTTAATCCGTGTTCGGTGCTAATTTTACCTTCGCTATCTCGATTTGCCACGGCTCTGGTCTTAAATGTTTATTTTAAATTGTAAACTTACGAGTGTTGCCTCGATCGCGGGGCTCGATTAATTCATAAGACTATTTATATATAAATATTAAGTAAATTTGGTGCTATCACTTTCTCAAAAAGTATTGGCCGATTTGGATAAATGTTATAAAGTTGGAAAGCCATAGTAGTGGAGGCTACTTCACTCTACGTGGCATAATGGTCAGTGCGTTCGACTGTCTGCCAATGGTCTGGGTTCGATTCCCATCCGCTACCACCTAAAAACAAAAATGCCTCTTGCGACGAACAGAGTATTTGTTGTCATGAAAAGTGCTTCTCATCTAGCCGTACGGACTCGGCAAAAAATTTTAGGTCCCCTCGGCGTGTTATGAATTGCTCCTATGATGCAACGCACACATTGCGCTGTCTTCAAGGAGGGTTTTAGTCGTTTTTTACGATTTTTCATTCGTACTAGCAAAAAACTAGCGCAAAAAACTAGTCGTATTTCATGGTCGCTATTCAAAATGTGTAAATGAATCCCTACCAGCTACCAGTTTAAGTAGGTATAGTTTTTGAATGACTTTAACTCGAAAACCATCCTCGATGTCAGGGCAAATCGGGAAATATATCCGTACTTTTGCGTGGCTTTTGTTCACACACATATTTCTCTGAATACGTTCAAGGGGGTTGATTTAATTTAGTTCAAGATTGTCGCTGCTACTGGTGACCAGGGGGTTATTCCGTAATTTTCAAAATGATAACCGTCAAAACGATTATCGTTGACTTGATCATCAATGATTTGCTTCACGTAACTCAACCACTATCGTTTCGTCTATCTTTTTTTTTTCAGAATGCAATATTGAGAGCGTTTGGTATTCTCAAACTGTGGATAAATGTCATAAAAAAGTATAAAGCGAGCTTGAAAACGATACGATGCTCGACTTACGGGAAGAAAATATTAGATTGTCAAACTGATATCGCCAAAACGATAGCCACTTTCAGTTTTACGGAATGCAAGACTATCGTCAAAACGTTATCGTCGATTGATAATCGCCTTGCGGAATGAGTGCCCAGGCTTTCTCTACAAATTTAATTTAATTTAAGGGAAAAAGAAAATTTGGTCTTATAAAGATTGAAAATTTTTTATTTGGCATTTTGTTGCTTTGTATTTAGTATTTGATATTTTATTGTTTAGTTTTTTTATTTGCCATCCAATTGTTTTGCGAGTTTTTGACTTCCGTTTAAGGAGATGCCTTAAAATTTCGCGCAAAACAAAATGCCAAATAAAAAATTGCCAATCTTCATTTGCGAATTGCGATGCTCAACGGGCACACGGATGCACAGACCATCAAGCACAGTGGTGGTGGTTCGTTTCTTCTTTTTAATTAAAATTAGTGAAATTTGGTACACTTAATCATTTGGGAATGCTGTTTTGAGTGATACTGACTATTTTTTTCTATTTCAAGCAGCGGCTTTACAATTTAGGTGAGAATATGGTCCCAAATTTCAAAATAAAAAAATAATAAAAGACTCGAAAAAATCAAAAATTACTCTGAAGCAATAGTTTTAAAAGTGTTGAATATTTTTCTGATTGCATTATTTAAATGTGAAATCAGGCTAATATCAATTCTATTAAAACTATTGCTTTAGATTATTTTTGATTTTTTCGAGTTTCCGATTAGTTGACCTAAAATTTTATAAATTTTACTGTCAAATTTCTTACCAATTCGATCAGATTAGGTCCAAAAGTAATTTCCAATACAAAATTTTTTTAAAATTTGTTATAATCCCTTGGAAACATTTCTCAAAATTTTGGACTATCCTCTTTAAATTGTGTTCAAATCAGTATCAGTATCAGCATGAAACCAATAACTCATAGATAAAGGAAAAATTTAGAATAAAAAACACTCAATTCGTATACCATAGTGACAAAAACCTGCGCATACATAACTTAAAATGCAGGTCACGATGAGTGACTAAATTGCAACTGGATCTCTCTGACTACTAGTCAAATTACAAAACATAATTGAGGCAATTTCGGGCTGATAGCTCCTTTTGGGAATGAAACTGAATTCCTTGGACTAAATTCGAACGCACGAGGATAATATAAAATGTGAAAAGAAGGGCAATTAAGTGGGTCGAGTGAACATACCTCTTACCAAAACATCCAATTACAGTTTTTGGATCTTCAAGAGTAGATTAAGTTATTCATGAGTTTGTAGTAGGCATTTGTGATTTTATATTCAATTTATTTTTTACTCTTTACAGATGTACGTATACGTACATATTATGTATTTGAATTCCAAGGGATGATGTGCTTTTGACTGTCACTTCGGGTGAAATAAATTTTATAATTCATAAATCAATATAAAAATAAATCCTAAATTCCTTACTTTGTCAAGGCAATATAAATATGTACTGTACACTGTTAAGTGTACATACAATACACCAATACAGCATGATTGGGCTTTCTTAAATGACATGCAAAATAAATTTAAGCAGTTATTTTGTTTTAATATGCTCTAGGCCTAGGGCATGTTGTATTGGTTTTGAGTAAGAAAATATTCGCATTATAATAATGGAGAATTCCAAGAAAGAGGGTTTTCAATTCATACCGTTCTTTGGGTACATCGCCCGGCCGACGGCGACAGCCCGTATTGTGCGTGTTCTTCCAAGTTGACATCGAAGTTTACATGGAAATATAGCCTATAGAGTCCATTAAGGACGAATTCATTTCAAATTTCAAACACAGCATTTTTATTATGATTCCTTGAATTCCAAATGTTTGTTTTATCTCATCGAATGCGTATGTCGCCCATATATTGATTTCGTCTTTTAAAAATGTCTTTTTCAAATCAATTTTTTACAATTGAATACAAAATAACGGACTTTGAATATCAAACAAAACATTATTTCAGTATTTTTCTAAAAAGTCTCTGAAAAGGATTTTATTTTGGGTTAATAACATCAATCTTTTTGATAGCTCGACCAGTCTTCTTCTTTCTTTTTCAATTGAGTTTGGGGCCCTTTTTCAGCGAATAGCCTTACCAATATTTTTTTTTTTAGTCCCTGAATGGTCTGTGGATTGTTTGCATATCATCGATATTTAATGACATCCCACAAAAGAAACTCAAACCGCAGCCAAGGAACATTACCAAAACTAGTGATTCCAATGATATTCAAGCATAAAATTATCCGCTTTGAACCATGTAGCCCAGGAAAATTAGACTTTCACTTCGAAAAAATTGCGACAAAGCTGATTTTTGGTGGAGTGGCTTATTATGACGTCTTAAGCATTTCCTGAAAAGTACCCTAAATTTGGCCCGGGGCTAAATTTTGTAGGGGGGGTGAAAGGGGTTGAAGTTCAGTTTTTTGGGAATTGCTCCTAAACTATCGGTTTTATGGAAAAAATGTGAAGGTAAAAATTAAAGCTGATGTTATTCTACACAAATGTTAACATACTTTTTTTCGTAGAACCAATAGTTTCAGAGAAAAACGTTCAAGAACTTCATGGTGCAGTGAGTTTAGTCCAAAAAATTTATAAAATTTTTGCTTATCGCTGGGCAAATTTTGTTTTGTGATTTATGTTTAAGTACAACTCTTTATTGTAAAATCAAGTTTTTGGGGTTGTAGGGGAAAGAGAACGGCCGCCATCTTGAAAACAAGGTTGATTTTGTTTTTGTTTAATAACTCGTTGAAATTGCGTTTTTCAAAAAAATGACCAGAGAACAGATTTTAGAAAATTAAATTATCTAAAAAATGAGCTATTAAACAGCTCTGTATGTTTATTCATCTCAAAGTTACAGCGGATCCAAGGTCACCTATGCCTCGTATATGGTGGGGATGAAATGACGTTTTTTAAGGTTTTTCGCTTATTTGTGAATTTTTTTTGATGATGTCTAGAATATATTTTGCACTGCTCTTGATTGTCTGTAAAATGAGTCTTCTATTCTGACCAAAAAAATTCATAAATAAGCGAAAAACCTTAAAAAACGTCAAATCATCCCCACCGTATACGAGGCATAGGTGACCTTTGATCTGCTGTTACTTTGGGATTAATAAACATACAGAGCTGTTTAATGGCTAATTTTTTAGATAACTTAATTTTCTAAAATCTGTTCTCTGGTCATTTTTTTGAGAAACGCAATTTCAACGAGTTATTAAACAAAAACAAAATCAACCTTGTTTTCAAGATGGTGGCCGTTCTCTTTCCCCTACCACCCCAAAAACTTGATTTTACAATGAGGAGTTGTTGTTGGGCCAAATTTAGGGTACTTTTCAGGAAATGCTTAAGACATCATAATAAGCCACTCCACCAAAAATCAGCTTTGTCGCAATTTTTTCGAAGTTTGGCCATTTTTTTGTGTAATTTTCCTGGGCTAATGGAAATAAAACACAAAATTTTTCTGTCAATTTTAGAGAGCATGGGAGCTGTGAGTGTGAAAATAACATGAAACTAACGTATGTATGGTCAACAATTTATTTCAAAAATTATTTCGCTTTTAGAATTTACACAAATATTTATCACAAGAGTTCATGTTTTCCTATTCTAATTTATACGGTATCCGTTCTTAAGAATTCACCTATACACACACACTCAGCTAGGCTTCTTTCAATTCAAATTTTGTCAACCAGAAGGATTTCCAGACACGAAATTTAACATCTGAAGGTTTCGTGCTTGTTATAAAATAGGTATATATTGCTGTCAGGGGCGTCTTTAGACAATTGGGGGCCCTGGGCCCTTAAGGATATGGGGGCCTCATGAAATTTTGTTTATTGAAAACTATTTCAGATTACAAGTCTTAACACATTTTTTTTATTAAATTTAACTATGTATTAACTATTATCATTTAACTATTTTGGGAGTATCAAAAGGTTTGAATATCTATTCGCAAACAGTTTGCAAGTTTAATGCAAATTTTGAATATTTTATAATGAGAATTCGATTAAATGAATGTTATCTGCATTTTTCATGCGACACTCAATACTTCTTTCTTTCGGTGATAGAAATATGCTTTTACGGTTTTTTATCCTAAAGCGGCTTTCAAAGCAGAAATATGCATCGTCACTTTTGTTTGTCAACCTGTCGAAAGATGTCTGAATAACGACCAATTGAAAAATTACGTTCCTGTTTTTTTTTTCAAATAAAATTGATAAAATAAGTTCTGAGTCTGACGCTGGTGCTCTTAAAAAACGTAGATTTTGTGTTAAAGAAAAATTTTCTTTTGGTTTATTTTTAAATAAAGTTCAGGGAATATCTTTTTTGAAGCTTAAAACGGGATAGTCCCATGAAAAATAGATAGATATACCTACCAGCATTAGGCCTGCTGCTACTTAAAATTAAATATCATTTAAGAGTTAATTTTCTGGCCACATATTCACATTGCACAATACACATGCACATGCTACTCTCAGTTGTGCCAGTGCCGTAAAAATATTATAGTATAGTAAATGTTCCGAAAACGAAATTTAAACAACAAAATTGGCCAAGGAAGATTGATTCCGGGTGTACAAATCAAAAATTATAATTTTCTCGTTTTCGCTTTGTTTTGGATATTTTTATTCTTAATTAGCTCTACCATTACCAAACTACAACAGATCTATTCAAACGAGCATTTTTAACCTGATCTAAAATTTGTTCTTGTGCGGATAACGATTTTGCGGGAATTTTTGTACCAAACATCATTTATAAATGTTTTGAGTTTTATTCGCTTTGATATAATTTTATTAAAAACAAAAAGAAACAATTTATTGAGAATAATTTTTGCTTCCTTAGTATGAAAGCCCAATTAATATTCTTAAGACTTTATTGCATTTTTTTCACAAAAAAAAAGAATCAAAGACAACGAAAACTACAAAATTATATACACTGAGAAAAATATTGAATATATTCATGTTTAAATCAAACTCAAACACATACGATTTGGCATGGAACCTATTTCTATTTAAATTTAACAGAAACGTATTTATTCATTGTTGACAAGATTTAAACCTGTTTCTGTTTAAATTAACTTTGCTTTCTATTTGAGATTAACATATTTCTGTTTGCTTCAATTTACTTCATTTAATGTTGTTTCAAATAGAATCATATTATTTTATTTTATACATTTCCGTGTTTGAATCAAAGATATTTTTGTTCAATTATACCAGTATGCAGAGATGCAAATATACTTACCCAAACTAATTTTATCAGACAGTACTCAATAAATCTGACCAGGACACACAAGAAAATTAAAAAAAAAATCTATGAAAATTTCAAATTCTTTAATTGAACATGTAAAGAAAAAACACATTAAGTTTCAGTTTACTTTTTACAATAATTTATTTCTGGTGATGTTTCATTTTCCATTACAAATTGTGTAGAAATTCCATAGGATTAAAAATGTATTTAATTTTGATTTGGATTAGAATTATACATAAATACATAAATCGTACCATAAAGCAATACTTAAAACTTAAATAATTTATAATAAATAACATTTAGTTGATTGTTGAAGTCAAATTTGTGAAGTACAAATATTTGCAATAAGTAAGCTTTTTTGCTAAAAGTTAAAGAAGAATTAGCTTTTGATGTTATACTTACTTTTCGTAAATGTTTGGTTTGATTAAAGGTATCCCCAATACAGATTTATAAAAACATCATGTTAAGATGTTCCGTTCCACATTTGTTCAAAAGACAATCCTTCCTTTTCTGGATATAAAAAGGAGAAAACATGGTTTAGTTGTCATGTCAATATCTTTAAAAATGTTATAACTTACCAAAATCCACCTTCAAAGATTTCTTGAGGTATAATCTTCTTGAAGCAAAAGATCTGCGCAACCGACTAGTTTGTAATGACTTTCCAGACTAATTAAAACGCCAACAATTATGAAACAAATACAGTTATGTTCTTTCTTCGTTTGAGTTCAATTCAAACTGATATGAGCTTAAATTTAAGATTTCTATTCAATTATTTTTCTTGTTAACACTTTCATATTTAACACAAACCTGCTCATGTTCATTTTATGTTAAATACTTTCACATGAGAAAAATAATTTAACAGGCCTTTTAAAAATCAAAGTCAAACTAGTTTGAATCATATACAAAAGTTGTTTGAAGGTTGTGATGAAATATTCAAACATGAATGGTTTTGACTTAAACACACTTTACTTTAAAATAATTGTATTTTCGTATTTAAACAGATTATAATTAGGTTTAAACCGAATTCTATTTGTATAAGCTAAACATGTAATCAAACATGCATCTATTTAAATAACTCATAGTTCAGTTTTCTCAGTGTAACTGTGATCAACTTTGTTTTTTACAGTTTAACTAATTTTTTTCTATTTGTTTGTTTGTTCCTAACCCGAAAGAGCGTTAGATGTACTTTTTATTAAATTATTTTATTTACTTTTTGAAAGTACCAAAATTACTTAAAATATTCCTTTTTTGTGAAAAATTAAAAAAGTTGCTCTATCTCATTTTGTTGCTCTATCACTTATTTTATTAGAGCCAGATAAAGATAAGATAAGATCCAATCTCAACTTCGCATACCTACTTTCAAAAATGGCCAATGGTTGGTATACTGGGGCTCTCCAGGGGCCCCCTAAATCGCGGGGCCCTGGGCCTGGCCCACCGGGCCCGTGTCTAAAGACGTCACTGATTGTTGTCATGGTAGCACCTATGTCAATATTTATATAGGTTAACCTTTCTCAAGCGCAATTGAGAATAGTATTCTAAGAACCTTGAAACTTTTCTAAAGAATATTCAATAACAAATAGAGCACATTCTTGTGCAGTGTAACTTCATAACGTTACATTCAACTAAACTGTACGAAAGCTTTACAAAAAAAAAGGAATTCAGTCAACAAAAGGTGCACCAGTAGATGGGTGGTTTGTTTGTGCTTCTCCGAATGTCAATATTTAAGGAAAATAGAGGGACAAAAATATGTAGATTTCCAAATATTTATTTTCCAAATAATTTCTTAAAAGCCTGTTTTAAGGTTTGAAAAAAAATCTGAAACATTTAATGAGGAAAAGCCTTTTCCAGAATTTAATTTTGTCGAAAACGGGAAATAAGTTTAATTTAAAAAGGAGGTAAAACACCACACAGAAGGCATAGGATTGCACAGGACCGAATGGCCTAGATGATAGGCACTTTATCATCAATATAGTCTTGGAGGATATGTTACCTTCTCGCAAGAAGCAGTACCTACCCATGGCAAAAAATATTTTAGGTGTAATAGGATGGATTCGAACCCAGACCTTTGGCGGTGTGATACTTTTTGTTTTCCATTGTGTCTTTCAAGTAAATTAAGCCACGGATATACGATTTTTGTCGAACAGGGCCAAGAAAAAATTATGCAATTTTAAAAGTCAAAAGAAACTGAAAATTATATATTTCAATCCAATAATGTCAACAATTCTAAATTTTGTCTAGACACTTCGTTAGGTGCTCCTGTAAGTTGCCGCTGGGGCACAGGACCCACCATAGATCCAGGGCTGAGTGAAACAGCTTGCTGTTTGGTAGGCCGCAAAGAGTCTTGCCAAATGTGAACTAGTTAATATAAACATCATCACTGACAAATTAAATTCGACAGATTGTTAACACTTTAAACTTGTCGAGCTTCGATGAAATCTTCATCGGATTTAAAAACATGGCCAGATCTTTCTAACAAACCATCCTTTTTTGTGGGATCTTTAATGGTACTGGTTCTCCTGTTTTACCCTATCATTTCGAACACCGTTCTACAGAACTCAAGGTGCTCAGCTCCATCTTGTGTGAAGATGTCTATACTATAAAGATGACTATATAATGGAGCCACCTAACAGTTCTACGGCCGACATGGTAGATTAGCGGAATCACCGCTTTATCCTGGATCAGCTCTCAACGGTAGAGGCATCGGTGGAAGAGGTAGAAGTCCCAAAAAATCCCAAAAAATTAAGCTGTCTGTTGAAGCCATTGCCCTTGCAATGTAACCTCGAATCAACGTTAAAAAAAAAAAAAATATCTTCTGTTTATGTTGGTGGCGTTGTATATAGAACGTGTTTGAAATAATATCATGTGTACTCCGACTCTGGTGTTATGTGCAATCTAAGGCTAAGGCAGCGACAAAGACACTGCCCTTCAAACACCCTTATCTTTTTCATTTAAGACGGGGCAACGTTGAACCAAACCGGGTATCCATAGGCAGTCATCGGCCGGATAAGGGTCATGTAGCAAATCACCTTCACCCTGTTGTCAAGCTGGCTGCTAATGAAACAACCGTTTCGTCAGACAGAAAGCTCCCCAGAGCACCATTTATATGTGTATCAAATTACAAATACCGAATGCAAAAGTTGTCAGGATGAAGAAGTGGAGAAGGACTAATGCCACTTATGAAGGCATTAACCTATCCAGAAATACATTCTTCAGAATATACTTTTTCGATGAACTGGGAGACTCGATATCTCGTTTTTGTCAGTAAGAAATATTCTGAAATCTATTCCGAGGTGTGGGTGGTTCAGGGAGGCACTTCAATCCAAAGTTTACACGAACTCGTTTGCTTAGTATACCTTTCACCTACCTATACTTCTAATACATGCTGCTGAGCACAATAGATCCATTGAAAACCAAATAAGCTGAAGCAGGTTGCCGTATTATACATAAATAGCGTGCTTACCTTTACGCCAAGTCGCACTATGCACGATTACTGCCGGATAACAGTACATAATACAGGAATGTTTAAGAGACTAGGGTATGTAGGTCCTTTGTTCTGCACGAGTTGACGTCGCGACACTATAATTAATTTATTATTAAAAAACCACCCAGCTGTGGTGTTCGTCTTTCTCGATTGTTTTCCCGTAAAAGCTTTCAGCGGTAGTCTTGATGAAAGAAGGTTCCTATTTTAAATGCAGCGCCCCAGACCATCAGAGCCTCTTCACCAATGGGAAAACCTGACACACAAAACTGAGTTTGACATTATAATTCATAATCAAGCAAAATTTTAATTCGTTTTTCATGTATTTATATCTCTGGCTGTGAAATATTGTTCCTTCTAGTATTTCATGAATAATAAAAGGCTTGGCCGTTAAAATGAATTATGAGCAAGAGAAAAGAAACATTCTGAGAGCATACATAGTTTATTCCTTGTTGACAGATTCTTCACGAAGAAACTCATTAATATTGTCTCAAAATATGTCATTGTCATCGAGAGTAAATACTCGCTCTGCATTCAACACCAGGACTACCAGGAGGCATATTTTTATTTTCCTTCTTTATGCATTTTGTTCATCATGGAAGGATAAATATTACTGATCACCGTCACAATAAGGCTATAATATCTCCCGTCATCACCATCATCATCATCTCTCATCTGTTTTCCATACCTACTACTGTGCGGTGCGTAATACCTCCTCTTCCTACCTCTGTACACATTTCGAAAGCAATATTCATCCTAGAACTATAAGAAAATAAATGTCAAGGATACTCAAGGCAAGGCATTGGCTTCAGCGTTGAGTTGTTTGAAGGAGTGGTGTTGATGTACTATGCATTCCTTGCAATGTACTGAATTTGCATCAGAAACTGAATGTGTTGTTATTTGCTTTCTACAACTCTTGTTTGTGTAGAGATTTTTTCTTTGTTTCAATTTATGGAAATATAATATTGCACACACTAAAATTTGAGTTTGAGATGGAAATTGTACGGGAACATAATATTTATTTATGAATCTATGTATCTTGGGGTGGTCCTTATAAAGGCCATTTTTATTCAATTCAATTCAATTCAATTTTTATTGGACAATACAGTAAGACTTAGTCTTTTATAGTATTTTTATACAAAGTGGTTAGATTATAATTTAAACTTAAAAATACAAAGTGAAATTAAATTATGTATATAAATGCTTATTCAAATTAATTAATAACATCTTCGTAACATTATATTTATTTCTTTTTTTAACCTATTTTAATAGCACAAAAAATTCTTCCTATTCTTCTTAATATTCCTACCTTTCCTCATACTAACTATAAATCTACGAATGCCCATTTGAAAAGTGTTTTAATGCCTCAGTTTTGAAGTTTGCAATTTCTCTGATCTGTTTTATTCTTATTGGCAGCGAATTCCAAAGGCGAATGCTATTTACAAAAAATAACCGAGAGGAGTTAAGGTACTTAAAAGTGGGTGTCAATATATTTCCGGTCCTAGAAGAATGGCACAAGCTAAGTCTTTCGTGAAGATACAGAGGTGTTTTTGTGTGAATCACTCTGTGCAAGAATATACAGTTCCTATAATTTGTATATTTGGATAGGGTGCAATTTAGAATTTTGGTGCTGTAGGAAGATATGTGGTCGTATCTACGTAGACCGTAAACATATCCTGTGTCATGTCATTAAATGCAACATTCAGCTTGTGCTCGGACATAGAATCCAGCTTAGGATACACTAGTTCAGAAAATGAAATAATGGGCACAAGAAGCGTTTTAACTAAGCGAAGTCGTGTATCAGTAGGTGTAAAACTACTTGATATCCAAAGTTTCCTTAAAGTTCCATATATTCGTCCCACGACAGCGTTTATTTGATCCCTACAAGATAAATCATTCGTGACTTTGAAACCAAGACTGGTCACAGATTTTACGTAAGAGACAGTTGAATCATATAAAGATATCGTGGGGAGCTGTTCCGTATTGTACTCTTTCTTGGATACCAACAAAGCCTGGGTTTTTTTAGGGTTAAGTGTTAGACCATTCTCCTCAGTCCACTTACAGATGGATATAAGATCCTCGTTGATCCGAAAAATAAGGTCCTCGATCAGGCCACTTCTCCTTGAGAGATAGATCTGTATATCATCTGCATAAAGATGAAAGGAGACATTTTCACAAACAGAAGGCAGGTCATTTATAAATAGACAGAAGAGAATTGGGCCCAATATAGAGCCCTGTGGTACACCTGTCCTCAAGAAACTAGGCCGTGAACAATCATCGCCAACTACAACACGCTGAGTCCTGTTAAATAAATAACTCTTTACTAGGGAGACAGCCAACTCAGAAAACCCAAAATAGTACTTAAGTTTTTCACATAGAACATCATGGTTGACTTTGTCAAAGGCCTTAGAGAAGTCCAGCAAACATAAAACAGTCAAATTATTTTGATCGAATTGCAGTCTGATATCATCAAGAATTTTAACCATTGCTGTGGAACAAGAGTGGTTTGCTCTGAACCCGGATTGATATGGAGATAGCAGACTTTACGTGTTAAGATGCTCTATTATTTGTTTCGCTAGAATCTTCTCCAAGACCTTTGACAAGCACGGTAGGATGCTAATCGGTCGATAGTCGGATGGCTCTATGGGTACAGACTTTTTAGGTACCGGTGTAATCCTAGCTGCTTTCCACAAAGTTGGGAACGTTGAAGAAACAATGCAGTGATTATAGAGATGGGTAAGTGGGTTTATAACATATGGAAAAATTAATTTTATAAATCGAAGAGGAATTCCATCTTCTCCAATAGCTTCAGACTTAAGGGTTTTGAAAATGCTAATGACTTCATCCTCCGAGACAACCTCAAAATTAAAAGTATCAACATGTTCATATATCAACTCCCTTTTTGGGCTAAAATTACTTGGAATTAAGGTGTTAGCGGTGAACTGTGTATTAAGTACACTAGCACTAAGCTCACATTTTGAGATTTGGCGTTTTCCAACACCAATTTCACGTAGGTTAGCCCAGAGTTGTTTAGGGGGTAAAGTTGCGTCGAGCTTTGAGGCGAAGAAATTTCGTTTAGCTAGCCGCGTGACTGAAGTGGCTTTATTACGCATAAAACAGTATATTCTCCAGGTATCAGCACTTGGAGACTTCCTCCATTTTAAATAGAACTTTCTACGATTTTTAATCGCAGATTGAACCTCTAAATTATACCACGGACATTTTTTATTTTTTATGGCAACGGTTTTCAGAGGAACATGTTTATCGAAAAGTTCTTTGATAAAGCTAAGAATATATTCAAGCTTATCATCTACACTTATAATATTCAAGCAATCATACCAAGGTAAACAACTTGCATCTGAACACAACAATTCCTGATTAACTGATTTGAAGTCTCTATATGTAAATGAAGTAGGAGTTTGGGAATGAGAGAAGTCAATATCGTAGGTACAAAAAATAAGGTCATGATCTGAAATGCCATCAAGACACAGTTGATCATTTAGCAGAACATAAGTTGGATCAGATACAATTATAAGATCAAGTAAACTAGGAGAGCAATTTGGTGCGTATCTTGTTGGAAAAGCATTTACAACCTTGAGCCCTGAGGCTGCAACAGCATCAAGAAGCTGAATAGAGCGTGAGTCCACTTTAAGGAGATCAGCATTAAAATCCCCACAGATAATAATGTTTTGATAAGAAATTAAGAAGGATTCTAATGCAGTAAAGAAAGGAGCCGGTGAACAACTTCTATTCGGATTGTATACGCACGCTACCAAACATTTTTCATTTCCGTCATAAACATCCAAGATAATATATTCAATTCCAGTTGAATCTGATCTGCTCAAAATTTTACATTTAAGAGTTGATCTACAATAAATTGCAACCCCTCCACCAATTGTAGTAGTACATCTGTCATTCCGAAAAAGAGTGTAATTGGGTAAGATTCGAACATAATCAGGAATATTAGGACTAAACCAAGTTTCACTTACACATATTACATCAAGATCCACACCATTGAAAATTTCCTTAACGCTATCAAACTTGGAGTCATTAAGACTTCTGGCATTAAAGTGACAAACTTTAAAACCATTCCTTGCTTTGGACAGGTAACTCATCACTAAATGCGCGGATTTGAAATTAGCATTGCCATTAGCAGCGTCATAAAACGACGTCATTTAATTTTAAATTTAAAGCAACAAATCGAGAAAAAGCAGCTGGAAAAGAACCATGGAAACACCCAAAAATGGACCACGTCGAAGTCAGCCGGCGCACTTTCGATTTTCGCAAAAAAAAAAAATGTCAGGCGATGTATTCCTAATTGCACATTTCAAAAATCAAAAAAATTTTAATTGCACACCTCCTGTTTTTTTTATAAAAATATAAACAAATTCCACTTTGTATGGAACTTTCAAATGCCCATATCTTTGTAACCAAATCGAATATCTAAATGCACAGGGGCTTAAATAATTGCTCATCTTTAAATTTAATTTGCTCACTAAAAATTTTTTTTGTAACATGTTCCGTCAATTAATAAATCAATAATCAAAATTTCGACCAAGTTAATTGTTTAATAATACAAGTAAGTCTTAATAGAAACTAACCATCAGAATTTATAACTATCAATAGCGCAATGGAAGAGTTGCCGGCTGACAACCGGTAGTCACAGGTTCGAGTCCTGTGTGGGCCATGTACTTTTTTTTTTTTTGCAATCTAATCATTGTTATGTTGTACTTTTTAATAGAGAAAGCAAGATGGATGATTTTTAATTACAGTATAGACAAAAGCAAATGTGAAATGTATGCATTATTAAAACCTCAAAAAAAGAAATTTTCGTGTCTCTGAATAAAAGTGTTATTTCTGGATAGAAATAAATAATTTTGAACCTTAAATATGTTTTTAAAATTATTGACTTCGTGGTCGAATTTGCACACCAACCAATTTTTTTGCTCCACCACCCCCTTTTTCTGAAATAAATATTGAAAAACATGAAAAAAAACATACCAAAATTAAATTTTCATGCTTCACTAAAACTGTAATATCTCGATGAAAAAAAATAATTTTGAACTTTTAGTAATTTTTTTCAATTATCAACGTCAAGGTCGAATTTTCTCACCTAAACTTTAATTTTTCCCACCACCCCCTTTTTCTGAAATAAATATTGAAAAACATGAAAAAAAACATACCACAATTAAATTTTTATGCTTCACTAAAACTGTAATATCTCGATGAAAAAAAATAATTTTGAACTTTTAGTAATTTTTTTCAATTATCAACGTCAAGGTCGAATTTGCTCACCTAAACTTTAATTTTTCCCACCACCCCCTTTTTCTGAAATAAATATTGAAAAACATGAAAAAAAACATACCACAATTAAATTTTCATGCTTCACTAAAACTGTAATATCTCGATGAAAAAAAATAATTTTGAACTTTTAGTAATTTTTTTCAATTATCAACGTCAAGGTCAAATTTGCTCACCTAAAGTTTAATTTTCCCCACCACCCCCTTTTTCTGAAATAAATATTGAAAAACATGAAAAAAACATACCACAATTAAATTTTCATGCTTCACTAAAACTGTAATATCTCGATGAAAAAAAATAATTTTGAACTTTTAGTATTTTTTTTCAATTATCAACGTCAAGGTCGAATTTGCTCACCTAAAGTTTAATTTTCCCCACCACCCCCTTTTTCTGAAATAAATATTGAAAAACATGAAAAAAAACATACCAAAATTAAATTTTCATGCTTTACTAAAACTGTAATATCTCGATGAAAAGAAATAATTTTGAACTTTTAGTAATTTTTTTCAATTATCAACGTCAAGGTCAAATTTGCTTACCTAAAGTTTAATTTTCCCCACCACCCCCTTTTTCTGAAATAAATATTGAAAAACATGAAAAAAAACATACCAAAATTAAATTTTCATGCTTCACTAAAACTGTAATATCTCGATGAAAAAAAATAATTTTGAACTTTTAGTAATTTTTTTCAATTATCAACGTCAAGGTCGAATTTGCTCACCTAAAGTTTAATTTTTCCCACCACCCCCTTTTTCTGAAATAAATATTGAAAAACATGAAAAAAAACATACCACAATTAAATTTTCATGCTTCACTAAAACTGTAATATCTCGATGAAAAAAAATAATTTTGAACTTTTAGTAATTTTTTTCAATTATCAACGTCAAGGTCGAATTTGCTCACCTAAAGTTTAATTTTCCCCACCACCCCCTTTTTCTGAAATAAATATTGAAAAACATGAAAAAAAACATACCAAAATTAAATTTTCATGCTTTACTAAAACTGTAATATCTCGATGAAAAGAAATAATTTTGAACTTTTAGTAATTTTTTTCAATTATCAACGTCAAGGTCGAATTTGCTCACCTAAACTTTAATTTTTCCCACCACCCCCCTTTTTCTGAAATAAATATTGAAAAACATGAAAAAAAACATACCAAAATTAAATTTTCATGCTTCACTAAAACTGTAATATCTCGATGAAAAAAAATAATTTTGAACTTTTAGTAATTTTTTTCAATTATCAACGTCAAGGTCGAATTTGCTCACCTAAAGTTTAATTTTCCCCACCACCCCCTTTTTCTGAAATAAATATTGAAAAACATGAAAAAAAACATACCACAATTAAATTTTCATGCTTCACTAAAACTGTAATATCTCGATGAAAAAAAATAATTTTGAACTTTTAGTAATTTTTTTCAATTATCAACGTCAAGGTCGAATTTGCTCACCTAAACTTTTATTTTTCCCACCACCCCCTTTTTCTGAAATAAATATTGAAAAACATGAAAAAAAACATACCACAATTAAATTTTCATGCTTCACTAAAACTGTAATATCTCGATGAAAAAAAATAATTTTGAACTTTTAGTAATTTTTTTCAATTATCAACGTCAAGGTCGAATTTGCTCACCTAAAGTTTAATTTTTCCCACCACCCCCTTTTTCTGAAATAAATATTGAAAAACATAAAAAAAAACATACCAAAATTAAATTTTCATGCTTTACTAAAACTGTAATATCTCGATGAAAAGAAATAATTTTGAACTTTTAGTAATTTTTTTCAATTATCAACGTCAAGGTCGAATTTGCTCACCTAAACTTTAATTTTTCCCACCACCCCCTTTTTCTGAAATAAATATTGAAAAACATGAAAAAAAACATACCAAAATTAAATTTTCATGCTTCACTAAAACTGTAATATCTCGATGAAAAAAATAATTTTGAAATATTTGAAAATTGGACCAGGAAAGGATAGAAAGGTATTGATTGTTCTATGGACGCGGCAGTGGCATGCTGGCGTGCGTGGCTTAGCTCGCCGGATATAGGGGCGATCTTGCCACCCCATAAAACCTCACCACGCTACAAAAATAATATCATGCCTATAACATGATCTAATCTTACTTTCTCTCTTATGCTGCTGTTAGCACTTTTAAGGACTCTGCCAGATTTGGACGCCCTACCCCTTCGAACTAAGTGTCCTCTTTTACAGGAAAATATTGATTTTAAATTATTTAAAACTTTATTTACGCTAAAAAAAAAAAAACAGAAAAACGAACAAAAAAAGTTCCCTTAGAATAGGCTACATTCAATGGCAATTATCTTTGTTGATTCCGGTTGTTGTATGAAATTATCTCGTTTGTAGTACGAACCACAACCCCGCACTAAATTTTCCTTTTCCGGTTCATGGATTCGGTCCACTGCCACACTTGGGGATTTTTAAGAGGAATTTTTAATATCATTTTTTTTGTATAGGTTATCGCAAAGCACTTTGGAGTTTTGCCCATCAGAAGGCAAAAAAAACTTGGAATAATAGCTGCGTTTTTTTGTATGTCCATATGGAGTTTGGCGAAAAAAACGACATCGGGACATTTCAACATTTGCCTTGGTCTGCCATTTTGTTCTGAACTATCTTACCAACAAACATTTGACATTTCTATACAAATTATCGATAACACAACGAAAATGGTAGTCTGGCAGTGCCGTTTTTATCGCGACAAAAGTTAAATCCACTTAATTAGCTGCGTTTTATTATCTCTGGGTCTGGGTCGAGGTTATCTCTTAACATGCATTACAAAAACAACATGGGATCTAGGTTTCTATCGAGGTTAATTTCAATAACCCAGATAGAGATTTTCACTCTGACCGGCAGAGGGCTATTTACCATTGTGAATGGATGCCAGCAATTTGTCAGCAGTGTTAGGAATAGAGAGGAAAAGAGACAAGTGCTTACATGAAAAACAAATAAACATAAGAAAAAAAGAGACTGATATACAGCACTGCTTTTGCACTAACCCACATCGTTTTGTTTTCACGAGGTGAACCATATGGGTTATGAGCGATAATAAAACGCGGCTATTATCTGGACATAGCTAACTCTATATGGGCATAGATGTTGTTGTATTTGATATGTAAATTGCTTTGTTTTGTTGTCGTTTTTTTTTCAAACAGTATTATTTTGAGTTGCATAAAAACACAACTATTGTGTTGAATTATCATATCGAAATTTGCTGTGGAACTATTTTTTTTTCGCTTTGCACTTTTAAATTTGACACTTCCACCACAATGAAAGTTGATGTCACTCTTGAAATTGGCAGATTCATGAGATTCTTATTTTCAGAAAAGTTCACCATTTTCTGTCATAGAAGAAAAAACTTAAGTTTGCGAAACTTGGTAAAAATTTGAAGTTATTAAACAGGCTACATGGTTAAGCCAGTGTCTACGTTCTGTAACTCTCACATCGATTAAATCAGTCGAGAAACTTTCAAAAATGGAACAAAACTCATGCATTTTGTTTCAGTTTTCATCGTTTCTCGACCAGTTTTTTTCGATGCGAGAGTTACAGAACGTAGGCACAGAACTACATTGGCCACTTTTTGCAAAGTTACAAAAGTAAAAATATTTTTTTTTTCCCGCTAGAACAGCTGTTTTGTGAAAAAAATATACAATATTTTTCTAAACTAAAATTTATGCTTTCTGCATTATTTTTATAAGTTTTCCAGTGAGAAATACTATCCCAAAATGAGTTTGAAAATTTTCACTTTTGTACCTTTTCACTTTTTTGGCTTATGTAGTTAGGGCTTTATTTAGCAAAGAGCTCTAGACGGTGTTCGCATTGAACTGAAAAATTGGATTTTGAATTGAGCTCAATGTCCCGATGTTGTTCTTTTCGCCAAAGTCCATATGGACATGCAAAAAAACGCAGCTAATGACAATACAAATAAAATAAACTGGCTCATTTCTTTGCCAGTTTAATGAGAGCATCATAACGCCATTATTTTGCCTTCGCCTAAATGCATGTCATTAATGATTTGATTTTACTATTATTTTGCCATTTCAATGAC
Source organism: Dasysyrphus tricinctus (assembly GCA_963921185.1). NCBI lineage: Eukaryota > Metazoa > Arthropoda > Insecta > Diptera > Syrphidae > Dasysyrphus > Dasysyrphus tricinctus. The sequence goes on along the minus strand of CAWUEQ010000114.1, from coordinate 130,576 downwards.
GTGAATTAATGGCAATTTGTCATTCGTGTAAATTCATTTTTTTGACGTTTTCTTTTAATATCCTTAAAAATCTCTTGTACCTTTCACACGAGGAAACAAAACTCCAGGCAATGGGCACGTTCCGCTGGTTATTCTCAGTTATCCGGATAGCTTTGTGTTGTTGTAATCCCTTGTTAAAAAACAGCTGATAACAGCTGACGCAACAACTCAAGTTATCTCAAAATTTTTGGGATAGCTAGATAGCATAGCGAATAAACATTGGAACGCGAGGAATTTTTGAAATTTCCTTTGAAAGTATATTGGTTGAACACACCTAAACCTAGATGTGAAAGGAAATGTCAAAAAATCTCCTCAAATCCTCGACCGGGGAGATTCTGTTCGCCTCTCTTTCCTCCTGCCCTTCTCACCATGGAACTAAAAGTTGCTGGCAACTCAGTTTCCTCGTGTGAAAGGGCACTTGGGAGGCAAGTTGTTTGACAGAACTGTTGGCAACCTAAATTTTCAAACAGAAGTCCCCTTTCACACGAAGAAACAAGTTGCTGGAGATTTTTTTGACGTTTTCTTTTAATCTCCTTAAAAATCTCTTGTACCTTTCACACGAGGAAACAAATCTCCAGGCAATTTTTGAAAATTCCTTTGAAAGTCTATTAGTCCTCTTTCACACGAAGAAACAAGTTGCTGGAGATTTTTTTGACGTTTTCTTTTAATCTCCTTAAAAATCTCTTGTACCTTTCATACGAGGAAACAAATCTCCAAGCAATTTTTGAAATTTCCTTTGAAAGTCTATTGGTTGAACACACCTAAACCTAGATGTGAAATGAAATGTCAAAAAATCTCCTCAAATCCTCGACCGGGGAGATTCTGTTCGCCCCTCTTTCCTCCTGCCCTTCTCATCAAGGAACTAAAAGTTGCTGGCAACTCAGTTTCCTCGTGTGAAAGGGCACTTTGTTGAACACACCTAAACCTAGATGTGAAAGGAAAATGAAATCTCTGACGGCTGTGTCAAAAACTGAGCAAGCGAATCCAACATTTTCTTTCCTCAGTTATTTGACAGCAAAATTTCTGAGGAATCCTGTTCACAAGACTGAGACTGCTGAGGGCTCTGAGATCTCATTTTCCTGAACTCGCCTTGTGATTCCAATTCCACATAGTAGAGGAAGGTAAGTTAATAGGGGTATTCATGCAACTGCGTAAAACACTAGATAAGTTTACGATTTGGTTAATTTTATCTTTTGGTTAATGAACTGTCAAATTTTGTATGGGAAATGGTTTACACAATTTGGTTAATTTTATCCAAGGATTTAGCTGCGGAAAATTAACCAAATATTTGGTTAAACTTTTCCAAACGTCATTGTGACTTTTAGAGATTGAATTAGGCGTGTTTGTGACATTTAGAAATAGGCATGTTTAGAAACACGATATAAATGATATCTCGGAGAACTAAAAAAGCTCTGAATGTGTTCTGTAATTATTGCATTTCAATTAGTCGGTGATAAAAGTTGTGAATTAAAACGTAGTTTATAAAAAAAAAAAATAATAAGAAGGTCTACATTTACTCAACGATTAAAAGCTCTGCCCAACCAGTGCGAAATTATAGCGAAGCATTCACAAAGACCGTTTTTGTTGTTTTTTAGTATTGAGATCATTCACTTTAATTTCGTGTTGGTTTGGGAGAGCCTTTAGGAAAGCTACTTTTCGTAAATTATCAAGGTAGAACCAGGGGTCCCAGGTTGAGGGGAAAATCACCATTTTTGCCGATTTTTTTAGACGAAAGGGGAAAAAAAGGGGACGGGTATAAAAAAGGGAAAAAAACTTAAAGGGGGGAAATATAATCTTATCAAAAACAGTAGACACAATTTTTAAGAAAGAACATTAAATTAGTATTTATCTTTTAGTTTTTCGCCCAACATGTGATTTATAAACAACTTTTATAGTTTAAGAAATGTTTTTAAGTTTATTTTTTGTTAATTTTTGTTTACCAACATTATAAAAAGTTATTTTGTATGAATTCAAATAAAAGGTGTGTTTTTTTCCTTTCCCGCATGGGCTTGGACGAAAGAAACGACCTCGGGGCTAAAGCAGTTTACATGTTAAAAGGAACAACAACTAATCCCCTTCGGGCTTAGCTAAGCCCAGAGAATTTTCGGGGCTTAACTTTATCCCAGATAAAAACTGTGTTACCGGCACGAATTTCATACATGTTATCGATAGTTTGTATGGAAACTCCATTTTTTTCTGTAATGGCGTCGCTAAGCCCCGAAGTCGTTTTTTTCGTCCGATTCCCCCGGGCTTGCAAAAAAAACACACCTAAAAATGTTAAAAAAAAAAGTTTGAAATTGCATTTTTTCTTCGGGAGAAAAAAGGGAATTTTTTTTTGAAAAAAGGGGAAACAAAAACGTTTTGGTGCCAAAAAAAGGGGATTTTGTTTTTGAAAACCTGGGAGCCCTGGGTAGAACTATAAATTTTCACCCAAATCAATGCGAATCTTTCGTTGGCGACGACGAACGTGTTGTTTTCATTTACAACAAAGTGTTGTTATTAATAAGGGTATTCATTCAACAGCGTAAACTCGTCGTAATCGTTGTAAAGTTTTAAACTTCGTAAATCTGTCAAATTTTCCATACAAATTGTGACAGAAATTACGAAGTTTTAAAGTTTTAATTCGACCTTGACGTTGATAATTGAAAAAAATTACTAAAAGTTTCAAAATTATTTTTTTTTCATCGAGATATTACAGTTTTAGTGAAGCATGAAAATTTAATTTGGTATGTTTTTTTTCATGTTTTTCAATATTTATTTCAGAAAAAGGGGGTGGTGGGAAAAATTAAAGTTTAGGTGAGCAAATTCGACCTTGACGTTGATAATTGAAAAAATTACTAAAAGTTCAAAATTATTTTTTTTCATCGAGATATTACAGTTTTAGTGAAGCATGAAAATTTAATTGTGGTATGTTTTTTTTTCATGTTTTTCAATATTTATTTCAGAAAAAGGGGGTGGTGGGAAAAATAAAAGTTTAGGTGAGCAAATTCGACCTTGACGTTGATAATTGAAAAAAATTACTAAAAGTTCAAAATTATTTTTTTTCATCGAGATATTACAGTTTTAGTGAAGCATGAAAATTTAATTTTGGTATGTTTTTTTTTCATGTTTTTCAATATTTATTTCAGAAAAAGGGGGGTGGTGGGAAAAATTAAAGTTTAGGTGAGCAAATTCGACCTTGACGTTGATAATTGAAAAAAAATTACTAAAAGTTCAAAATATTTTTTTTCATCGAGATATTACAGTTTTAGTGAAGCATGAAAATTTAATTTTGGTATGTTTTTTTTCATGTTTTTCAATATTTATTTCAGAAAAAGGGGGGTGGTGGGAAAAAATTAAAGTTTAGGTGAGCAAATTCGACCTTGACGTTGATAATTGAAAAAAATTACTAAAAGTTCAAAATTATTTTTTTTCATCGAGATATTACAGTTTTAGTGAAGCATGAAAAATTTAATTGTGGTATGTTTTTTTTTCATGTTTTTCAATATTTATTTCAGAAAAAGGGGGTGGTGGGAAAAATAAAAGTTTAGGTGAGCAAATTCGACCTTGACGTTGATAATTGAAAAAATTACTAAAAGTTCAAAATTATTTTTTTTCATCGAGATATTACAGTCTTAGTGAAGCATGGAAATTTAATTGTGGTATGTTTTTTTTTCATGTTTTTCAATATTTATTTCAGAAAAAGGGGGTGGTGGGGAAAATTAAACTTTAGGTGAGCAAATTCGACCTTGACGTTGATAATTGAAAAAAATTACTAAAAGTTCAAAATTATTTTTTTTCATCGAGATATTACAGTTTTAGTGAAGCATGAAAATTTAATTGTGGTATGTTTTTTTTCATGTTTTTCAATATTTATTTCAGAAAAAGGGGGTGGTGTGGGAAAATTAAACTTTAGGTGAGCAAATTCGACCTTGACGTTGATAATTGAAAAAAATTACTAAAAGTTCAAAATTATTTTTTTTCATCGAGATATTACAGTTTTAGTGAAGCATGAAAATTTAATTGTGGTATGTTTTTTTTCATGTTTTTCAATATTTATTTCAGAAAAAGGGGGTGGTGGGAAAAATTAAACTTTAGGTGAGCAAATTCGACCTTGACGTTGATAATTGAAAAAAATTACTAAAAGTTCAAAATTATTTTTTTTCATCGAGATATTACAGTTTTAGTGAAGCATGAAAATTTAATTTTGTATGTTTTTTTTCATGTTTTTCAATATTTATTTCAGAAAAAGGGGGTGGTGGAGCAAAAAAATTGGTTGGTGTGCAAATTCGACCACGAAGTCAATAATTTTAAAAACATATTTAAGGTTCAAAATTATTTATTTCTATCCAGAAATAACACTTTTATTCAGAGACACGAAAATTTCTTTTTTTGAGGTTTTAATAATGCATACATTTCACATTTGCTTTTGTCTATACTGTAATTAAAAATCATCCATCTTGCTTTCTCTATTAAAAAGTACAACATAACAATGATTAGATTGCAAAAAAAAAAAAAGTACATGGCCCACACAGGACTCGAACCTGTGACTACCGGTTGTCAGCCGGCAACTCTTCCATTGCGCTATTGATAGTTATAAATTCTGATGGTTAGTTTCTATTAAGACTTACTTGTATTATTAAACAATTAACTTGGTCGAAATTTTGATTATTGATTTATTAATTGACGGAACATGTTACAAAAAAAAATTTTTAGTGAGCAAATTAAATTTAAAGATGAGCAATTATTTAAGCCCCTGTGCATTTAGATATTCGATTTGGTTACAAAGATATGGGCATTTGAAAGTTCCATACAAAGTGGAATTTGTTTATATTTTTATAAAAAAAAACAGGAGGTGTGCAATTAAAATTTTTTTGATTTTTGAAATGTGCAATTAGGAATGCATCGCCTGACATTTTTTTTTTTGCGAAAATCGAAAGTGCGCCGGCTGACTTCGACGTGGTCAAAAATGGCATTATACAAAAGAAAACGTAAAAATCCAATAACTGAAGAAAAAGAGAAAAATAAAAAAGAAGAATAGGTCCGAAATGAAAAAAATTTACCAAAGAAAATCATTGAATGAGTTAATGTAATAATATTCAAAATAAATAAAGAAAAAAATATAGTATATAATATGTATAAAAGAAATAATAGAGTGACGAGAGCGTTTATAGAATATAAAATAAAAGTAGCAAAAAATAAAAATATAAAAAATAAACTTTTGATAAAGATAACAGAGAGTATAAAATGGCAACACTGATTAGTCATCATTTCCTGGTATGGCATCATTAGTCTTGTTGTTCGATCTGTTATTGTTTTCGTTTTCATATTGGTGCATGATATGCTGCGACGATTGAAGATTTGGAGCGGTACTATTATGTAGATGTATAAAGGCAAGCTGATCTAGTTCTTGCAAGCTTTTAATGCAGATAGCTGAATCATTTTTGTTTACTATGACATGGACAAGTCCACGAGCGGTGAAGGCCGAGCTTAGTAAATGTTTTTTTTTTTAGTTGAATAGCATTCCGAAGAATCTCTCTATTTTCAGTTGTTAAGCTCTCATGAATATAAATTGATGTGTTAGTTTGGTTGTAATTAGGATCAATGTCTCTTAAGCACAATTGTCGGGAATTGGATTTGCGGAAATATTGGCTCAATATTAACCATAACGCCGCCCCAAGACGAAAGAAATAATTTTATATGGAAAAAGACAAGTAAAATATTAAATCAATATTTATTATAAAAACAATATTGTTTGTACCTGGGCGAAACGCATTTAGATTAAAGGTTCGGAGTTTTATACCCTTCTTGTTTTCCCTTCTTCTGTCTTCTAGGGGCCAGGTTAACGGTAAAATAATGAGCAAACATTTTACAGGATTTTTTTTTTAATTTATTTGTAGGAAATTAGAGGAGCACACCAACTAAAATTATGCAATGACTTTTATAAGGTTCACCCTAATGTATCTGTATCCATGTGCATATAAACGTAGGTGCCTCAGCAGAGATGCAAATTTAAAAATAAATAAGAGTTAAGATGAGTAACTAACCGTAACGAATAAATTGAAAATAAATTGAGATTTTCATAAATATGAAGGAAATTAATTTTGTAAAATGAATTTCTAACGACGAACAATTAGAGGATTATACATACTGATTAAATTAATTATTATTCAATTTAAATTGAACAAGGAAGGGAATATAAAAGTTTACAAAGAGCTCTCTCATAGCATTGAGAATGCTTGCGTTTAACAAAGCTAAATATTGAATTTGTTTTGTCAAAATTGGACGTACCTAAATGTAAGCTGAAGCCTAATAGCCACGGAAATAATTATATAAGTCACTTGCAACAATTTTAATGTAGATACTTGGCTGAAAATAATAAATGAAACTAAGAGGTAATTCAAGAAATAAAATATTTAAACACATGTCCCTATTACACCCCGCGAAACACTTTATCGATGCATATAGTCTAAAGCTAAGATAAGACGGTCAACGTTAATGGTCAATGCATTGACTCCTTGACGTCATCAGAAACATCGTCAATATACTGTCAGCATAGACTGTGTCAACGTTGACGATCACGCGAATGACGGGACTCGGTCAAAGTTTTCCCAAAATGAGTTGACATGTTATCTGTGTCAATGCAATTGGTACCCTCTGGTGTCAACGTATTGACACGTGAAACGTTGACGATAACACTACTTGACCACATCCAAACATATGAACATTGACGCGAAGTTGACAAGATAAAATAAAATAAATAAATAAATTGGGTGGCGCAACAGCTCATGGAGAACAAGGGCCCTAGTGACTTACGACTCACAACAATTCCTGTGTGCGTGTTTGTTGGCAGGAATGGAGGGGACCTACAGTTTTTTGCCGAGTCCGAACGGCTAATGAGAAGCACTTTTTCATGACAAGTATACTCTTATAGGATTTGTCAGTTCCTCGCAAGAGGCAGTACCTCGAATAAAACATTTCTGTTTTAGGTGGCACGGCTGGGAATCGAACCCACACCTTCGGCATGACAGTCCTACGCAATAACCATCAAGCCACGATGTACTAGGAAGTTGACAAGAGCAAAATTGAATCATTTTGTACGTTAATGATGACACGACATTTACGGCGGTGTTATCGAACAATACAATTTGGATGAATTAACAGACCTCTAAAAATCTGACATTTTTGAAGTTTTTTTACTGCTCAGTAAAAAGGTTATTTTAGGACAATCGGGTGACATTTAAATCAAAATACACTTTTGTTCATCCCCCATCTGTCAAGCCATCAACTGTCAAGCTCCATTGAAGGATGGCTAGGCTACGATTCTGTGGATTAAAAAACATCTAAAAATCAGAAATTTTTGTACTGCTCCGGAAAAAAGTGTTATTAGGACAATTCGGTGAAATTTGGATTGAAATATACTTTTGCCGTCAAAGTTTAGTTCGTCCCCCTCATCTGTCAAGAAATCAAATGTCGATGTATTAAGAATAGGTACTCAAAAAATGTAAAAAAAATTGAGGTTGATATGAAGGTTAACGCAGAGTACGTTGACATTGCAGAAAAAGCCGCTGAATCAATGTAAAGATACAGTCAACGCGTTGTTGAGGACCTAGTCTGTCTTAGTGTCTTAGCTGCGTTGACAGGGTGATTACACGGCCAACGAAACTTATCAACGCATTGACCATTAAATTCGTGTCAACGGGAGTGTCAAAGCATGGATTCAGTGCCGTTCCTAGCCCGTAGAGCACCTGGGGCAAGCTCAGAGAATCCGCTTTTTCCCATACAAATATTCAAAACTTAAAATAGTAAATTGTGAACCCGTCATTTTCACCGTATTTATACTGACACCAACCGCACAGAAAAAAAAGTTAGGGATTGGTTAAAATGACGATTTATGACTACTTTTTTGCGGAATTTTGAAAACCCGACTTGACAAAAAGTGGACTGAATGGAAAAAAATTGGAGAAAATATCGACGTAGGTACACACAAAAAAGTCGATACAAATCGACATTTTAACCAGTCCACATTTTAACATGTCATCGTTTTTTCGGTCGGTTATTCTTGCGTTAAAGAAAAACACTCTGCATGAAATGATTTATAAAATGAGAAAAAAACTCGAATCATAAAGCCAGATTCACATAATAGTTCTGATATCGATAAAGTCTCGATACGATACAATATTCTAACACCATAAACAATGAGTATATTCCTGATACGATTTCGATCCTCTCATTGATTCTTTTATTAAAATATTTTAGTGTAGCGAGAATATATCGGCACAATGGTATGGATGTAGCTTAAATCATAATCATAAATCATAAATTCTTGACTGAATTTTTGACATGAACTTATCAGTTAGGTATCGGATTTTGGAAATTGTATTTTTTTCAGTTTTAAGCAATCGCTTGGACGGCAGGTGCTGAATGGTGATTGATGATAATCCAAAACAAGTAAGTATTTTAATCAGATCAGAAGCATGAGCATGTAAACGTCATTCCATAAAGTATGATCTGATCAAAATGTTCATGACTGTCGACATTTTGAGAAATCATCATTTAAAAAGTCAGTAAAATTTGATTTGTATTTTTGGATCAGTCGACCTTTAAACCAGTCAAAAGTTGGTGTCGAAATTATAAAAATCCATCTTATAGGATCGATATAAATCGATTCGGTATAAATTCAACGTATCTTACCCAATCGATTTGAGTTGCTCAATAATGATAGGTACCTAGCAATAATAGTTTTACAATTCAAATTTGTAGTAGCCGGTGCGGCGACTTACATAGCACGGTGGCACCTTTCACGGAACGGCTCTCCCTTTGCGGTACGACAGCGCCTTTTGTTGCGAGGTGCCTGGGGCAACTGCCCCATTGACCCACCCCTAGGCACGGCCCTGCATGGATTGTATTCTGCGTTGACGACAAGAAAACTTTGGGAGAGAATTTTACGTTTTTTTTTGACGTCAGAGAGTCAACGCTTTGACCATTTGCGTTGACCATCCAATCATAGCTTTAGAGCCAGTGGTCGGCAGACTTACGGTATTTAAGTACGATTCATATTAAATGGAGCCCATTGTACAAGACCTCCTGAGCATAGAATGGGCATTCCTAATCCAAAGTCATAGGAGGTCTAGTACAATGACTCCACTTAATATGAATCGTAGCGAAATACCGAAAGTCTGCCGCGCACTGGCTCTTATAAACAAGGTATCTGACTATTACATTCGATTGAATCAAAAAAATATCAATACAAATGAAGTCCTTTAAAATAAAATACTTTGTTGTCTCGTGTCATTTTTTGCAATGTTACAATAACGTTGCTTCAAGAAAAATTTTTTGCAAATAAATCACGAAACAAAAAACATAAAGCTGTAAAATGTTTCTTGTTTCAATTCAAAACGATAACTCATAAAATCGACCACTTCCAAAAACACTAACAAAATTGAAAAATATTTGGTTCCTTAAATTAAATTTGTGCTAGAAAAAATATTTTGTTAGTTTCATAATTTTTTTTGAGTTAACCGTTTTTTTTAGTAACTCACAATTTAATTTTTCTCTGAAACAACCCAAGTGAACTTAAGCCGTTTTTTCTTCTGGACCCTCCGAATTAAGAATTTTTGCAAAAAAAATATTTTTAAACCGCCTTGACGATTTACTAAAATCAAACCAAAAATTAAAAATTCTTGATTTGTGCAAGAACACCGTGAAGTCCAGTATAATTAAATATTCAATATAATTAACGCCTTAATGACTTCACCTTTATCGTAATGCACTTTATATTATGAAATAAAACACATTAATTTAATTTGTATGCATTTCGGCAATTTCGAATGCCATCTTCAGCTATTTTTCTTTTTATTGACTTTAAACTAATTTACTTGCACTTGTGATTACATTTGTTTTGACTTATTAGACATAGAAAGATAGGTAGGTATAAAATATGCATGTCATCAGTTTTGATTTTTACATTAAAACATTTAACATTTAAGTTACAACATTAAGTACAAACGTTGAAAAGAGATGACCTAATCGGAGCTTCCATCGTATTCATCATTATGTTTTTGTTTTTTATGCATGTAAATGCTTTCATAAGCATCCAAGAACCTTTCATCACATACATGCTTAACGAGTTTCAGATTCTCTTTTGTTATATTGTGATCATTCTCCAGTACATGTAAGGCCACAGCTGATTTATTTGGTCGATTGAATTTCACATTAGTTAGGTGCTCTCCGAATCTAGTTTCTATGTTCCTTTTTGTTTGTCCATAATATTTTTGTTCGCAGTCATTGCATGTTATTTCATAAATCCCTGATTTTCTCAAGTTGTCAGTTTTATCTTTTATAGATCCTAATTTGTTTTTAAGTTTTCCGTCTGATGAGAAAACCAATTCAATATTTTGTTGTTTGAATACCTTCTTTAGTTTGTCGGTTATAGTAGGAGCAAAGTGGATTTTTAAACGTCTCTTTTCTTCGGTCTCTTTTGATGTTTTTAGTGTTGTTAAATTACTTCTCCTCAATGTCTTTGATTGTTTTTCTACCATTCTGGTGATCATATTGTTGTCATACCCATTAAGTTCTGCAACATATTTTATGTAATTTAGTTCTACCATGTAATTTTTGGCATTCATGGGAACTGAGCTTAACCGGTACACCATACTATTAAACGCCGCTCTTTTATATTGCATCGGACAAAACGAATCGTTTGGAATATACCGAGGAATGTTTGTAGGTTTTCTATAAATCGCAAATTCAAGCTTGTTCTCTGTATTCTGCTTACAAGAAGATCCAAGAAAGGCAACTTACCCTCTTTTTCCATCTCAAAGGTGAACTTTAATGTGGGCCATTTTGAATTCAAAAGTTCTACGAAATCAGGAACTTTATTTGGATCCATGCATGAAAAAATATCATCAACATATCTTATCCACACCTTTGGTAAACTTCCTTCTTCTTCGATGGTGTTCTCAAAGGTCGACATAAACAAATTTGCCAAAAAAAGGAGATAAAGAGTTTCCCATTGTTGTACTTCAGTTATTTTATAGAATTTGTTTAAGAATTGACAACAATTATATTCCATGCATAAACTGGCAGCGTCGTAGTAAACCTTTTTCTTCTCTTCATTGTCTTCTCGTTCATCTAGCCATTTTTTAACAATTCTAAAGTTTCTTTCATTGGAATACTTGGGAATAATGCCACTACATCGAAAGATACTAACGTCCTCATTATCTTCCAGCTGAATGTTTTTTACTTTGTCTAGAAACTCCGAGGTATTGCTTATGTTTTTACTTTCTATCTGCTTGTATTTTTGGAACTCAGATACCAACCATTTTGCAATTTTTTCCGTGGGTGCATCTATATTAGAGATAATTGGTCGCATTTTGAGTGTTGGTTTGTGTGTTTTCGGTAAACCGTATAATTTGGGTACCGACGGATTTGAAACCATGAGTTTCCATTTAACTTTAGGTCCAAAAACTCGTAGAATGTCTTTCAGTAATGCAGTTGTTCCTTTTATCATACCGGGAAGTGGAGTTTTCTTTAGTTCTTTGAAGTTAGGTGCCGATGTTATTTCACTCATTTTATCTTCGTATTGTGTTTTGTCCATTATTACTAAATCCCTTCCTTTATCCGATTTCATATACACTACATCCTTTTCTCGGAGTTTTTTAATGATACCCACATCAGATGAGTGTTTCTTTTTAGTTTTTTGGTGATTTGTATAGCCCTTTGGATAATTGGTTTTGCTGCATTTCTTATGTTAGACTTTGCTGTTTCTGTTAAAAAACTTAATTCCCGTCTCTATGTCAGCAACTATCTCATCTATAGGTAATGTTTTTGGTGTTGTTGAAAAATTCAGACCTTTTTGCAAAAGATTCAGTTCATCTTCATCAAATGTTTGCGACGAAATATTACGCACAAAGTTTTTCTTTTCGTTATCAAAAGCAGAGCTCTGTTTTACATACCCTATTTTCTTATTATCATTGTTTACTAAATTCCTAAACTTTTTATCTAACTTTTTTCTTTTCATTAAGCTTTTTCCTATTATTTTTCACTACATCATCCAGAAAACTTAGTAAATAACTAAATTCCATATGTTTCATCAACCATAAGTGAATATTATATGTTTGCATTTCGATTGATGACAATTTGCTGTAGGTGTACTTGATCTCACAATTTAACCAAATTCTCTTACTTTTCTTCATCACAATTTCAGTTCTGTTGTTATTGACAGCGCACTTAATTTTAACAAAATTGGATAAATATTTCTTTTTAAGCATTTCTTAAGGAAAAATAAATCAGCTTTAAGTAAATGTATTTTAGTTTTGAGTCTCAAAAATGATTTTTGTTGTTCTTTTGTTGTTAGTTGGCTCGCCATATTTACTAAAATCAAACCAAAAATTAAAAATTCTTGATTTGTGCAAGAACACCGTGAAGTCCAGTATAATTAAATATTCAATATAATTAACGCCTTAATGACTTCACCTTTATCGTAATGCACTTTATATTATGAAATAAAACACATTAATTTAATTTGTATGCATTTCGGCAATTTCGAATGCCGAATTTATGCATGGAATATAATTGTTGTCAATTCTTAAACAAATTCTATAAAATAACTGAAGGTACAACAATGGGAAACTCTTTATCTCCTTTTTTGGCAAATTTGTTTATGTCGACCTTTGAGAACACCATCGAAGAAGAAGGAAGTTTACCAAAGGTGTGGATAAGATATGTTGATGATATTTTTTCATGCATGGATCCAAATAAAGTTCCTGATTTCGTAGAACTTTTGAATTCAAAATGGCCCACATTAAAGTTCACCTTTGAGATGGAAAAAGAGGGTAAGTTGCCTTTCTTGGATCTTCTTGTAAGCAGGAATACAGAGAACAAGCTTGAATTTGCGATTTATAGAAAACCTACAAACATTCCTCGGTATATTCCAAACGATTCGTTTTGTCCGATGCAATATAAAAGAGCGGCGTTTAATAGTATGGTGTACCGGTTATGCTCAGTTCCCATGAATGCCAAAAATTACATGGTAGAACTAAATTACATAAAATATGTTGCAGAACTTAATGGGTATGACAACAATATGATCACCAGAATGGTAGAAAAACAATCAAAGACATTGAGGAGAAGTAATTTAACAACACTAAAAACATCAAAAGAGACCGAAGAAAAGAGACGTTTAAAAATCCACTTTGCTCCTACTATAACCGACAAACTAAAGAAGGTATTCAAACAACAAAATATTGAATTGGTTTTCTCATCAGACGGAAAACTTAAAAACAAATTAGGATCTATAAAAGATAAAACTGACAACTTGAGAAAATCAGGGATTTATGAAATAACATGCAATGACTGCGAACAAAAATATTATGGACAAACAAAAAGGAACATAGAAACTAGATTCGGAGAGCACCTAACCAATGTGAAATTCAATCGACCAAATAAATCAGCTGTGGCCTTACATGTACTGGAGAATGATCACAATATAACAAAAGAGAATCTGAAACTCGTTAAGCATGTATGTGATGAAAGGTTCTTGGATGCTTATGAAAGCATTTACATGCATAAAAACAAAAACATAATGATGAATACGATGGAAGCTCCGATTAGGTCATCTCTTTTCAACGTTTGTACTTAATGTTGTAACTTAAATGTTAAATGTTTTAATGTAAAAATCAAAACTGATGACATGCATATTTTATACCTACCTATCTTTCTATGTCTAATAAGTCAAAACAAATGTAATCACAAGTGCAAGTAAATTAGTTTAAAGTCAATAAAAAGAAAAATTGCTGAAGATGGCATTCGAAATTGCCGAAATGCATACAAATTAAATTAATGTGTTTTATTTCATAATATAAAGTGCATTACGATAAAGGTGAAGTCATTAAGGCGTTAATTATATTGAATATTTAATTGACGATTTAAATTTTTTTCATACATTCATATTTGATGAAGAGTTCAGAAATGCTGTTCTTTTTACTCACCCCAAACTATTAAAGGAGTTGTTTTAGTACATTTAAACGAATTTCATACTTGTAAACATTTTTCCCTCATGTCATAATTTTTATCTTTTTATACATTTTTTAAAACGTTAACAGCTCAATTATTCACATTTTGTTAAACTTGAAATGAAACTAGTTTTAGTAAAAACTAGTTTTGTTTCGAGTTTTATGAAAATTTACTAGAACTAGTTTTCGGCATTATTCACTTTTTGAGATAAAACTAGTTTAGGGTGTCATCACGAATTGCTAGTTTTGTCCAACTCGTTTTGTTGCTCTAGCTGAGTTTTGCTTCACAAAATCATTGGGGATGAAAAAAACTCGTGAACAGATCATGGTTCCTATCGGCTGCACATAAATTAACATTTTTCAAAAAAAAAAAAAAAAAATATATAACAAAAAGATATACAATTTTTTGCACCTTTTACTGTAATTTTTAAAATTTAATGATGAAACTCACACGCTGAACAAGTAAAAATTTTGGTAATTGGGAGTGCACTAGTTATATTAGCTATCATTAACACCGAGCCCGCACTGATGTTAATAATAAAACAATTCACGAAGTATACATATACATTTATCAAAATCAAAGCATATGTAAAAAAATAGTTTTCGATTTATTTTTGACACTTCCTATATTCGTTGACTTACATATGAGTATTCTTTACTAGTTTCTTCTTTTGATGAATGTGTCAAAACTAGTTTTCTGACTCTTTAACCCAGGTATTTCTGGTTGTATGAATTTCAACTTTAATCTAAAACTTGTTTTAATATTTCAAGTTCAATATTTCAAAACTGATGTGAATAATACCGATTTGTTCGAAACTTGAAACTAAAAACCTCTATTGAACTAGTTCACACGCAAAACTAGTTTTGAAACATATCAATAGGTATGGCTGTAAGTCTCTTGAACATATGACCCATAAGTTCTGAATTTAAATTTTTCATATGCTTGTGTTTGTTGTAAGTTTACCGCTTAGCAAGCAAATATGTTTGATCTACTTGGAGCCCCACCTTCAGACGTTCATGCTAGTAGATTAGGTTCTTTTGTATTCACAAGATCCAATATCTGGTTAAATAATCTAACCTACTGCCATTTTAAATTCTATCAACAGATACAACTTATTCAAATATTCAAGTATGTAACAACATTAAGTATTAAAATAAATATTTACATTTATGTCAGTTAAATAAAACAGACTCAATGAATCTACATACCTTTTCAAATTCACTTTAAAAGTAATGTGACATTGTCAATATTATATCAAAACACTCATTCAATCGAAATTTTCTTATAATGCCTCATTGTTGGCAAACCGAATTAATTACTGAAATTGAAAATTTGTCTTATTTGATTAGATAAATTACTTACATACCTACATCAAACAATTTCATTGCAAATTGTAAGAATGTAGGATATATAAAGCAAAAGTTGGGTGAGCTCTCTTTGAGGTTATTGATTACATTATAGGGAATGTATTGTGAATAACAAAAAGAGAAAATGTTATTATTCTTTTGGAAAGAGTGAGGAATAAATTGAATAATTTATTATACGTAGTAGGCAATCTCATTTATTTTGTCAAATGATTTTTAACATCGAAGAGCCAAGCATAATTAAGCTATGTATACATTATTTAATGATTAATTGAATTTTTAATTAAAATGCTAATAAAAATCAATTTTATCTTTGGACTGTAAAATAAATAGTATCAATGTGTCTGGTTAAAGGTAATTTAAGTACATGAAGGCATTTTTGCTCAATTCAATCGTAAATATTTAAGTTCAACATAAATTACCTACCTAGCTTTTAACACTTAGATCCTTCTTTTATTTCGTTCCATTAAGCGTTGTCTTGTCGAATCAAAATATTTACGATTCATTTGAGAAGACAGAGAATTTTCGAATATTTTACCGGTCATTTGACATTAAAGTGATGTATTTGGTTCCACCAAGCACTTACAAATTTAACATCTCTTCATTAACTAAAAGCCCGCTTCCGTCTCATTAAGTTTGGAAAGTGTAATTTGTAATTCAATTATTCTGATCAAGAATATTCTGATGTTCAAAGGGTAGACACGGTGCATACAAGAGGACACAAGCATCCACAAGCTTTTTTTCAAAGCGAACCTCTGTCTATCAACTCCTACTCTCACCTCCAAGTGGTGAACATCGGTTGCCTAGTACCTTTAACTGAAGATGGGGTTCCAATCCCTGTGGACGGTTTTAGGGAGCAGCAAACGAGAGAGGGGGGGATGAGTGTTCCCACTAAGGCACTTCTCCTTCATCCAGGCGGCAGCGGAAGAATTCTCAAGATGGAATCAACGGTGGCATCTACAGTTCCAGTTAGGCTGAACTACTTAGTGAACACCTTATACGGGCTACTACGACATATTCGGAGCTCAGGCCTATAAGGAGCGGTTAATCCGGCTCCCCGCCCTTGGAGTTATATTGTAAGGGTCTGGTCCTCAAGGTTGGGGGTCGTGCCGTCGGGGTGACTTCCCGGCCACGTAAAGCTATTTTAGTTGCGAAGCAACAACAAGCGTCGGATACGGACGGATTTACTGTTGACGAACCTAACAAACGAAATAAGGACAACGAACTTCGGATCTGCACGTGGAATGTTCTGTCTCTCTATAGACCACGTGCAGCCGAACATTTAGCGGAGGCCCTAGACTGCTACAAAGCAGACATCACCGCCATCCAAGAAGTGCGATGGGATGGGCCGGGCAAAAGAAAACTGAAAGACTGCGATGTATACTACGGTGACTGTTACCGACCACAAGGGCAGCGTCTTTTTGGATGTGGATTTGTTGTTAGAGGCAGACTGAGGCAAGAGGTCTTGAGTTTCAATTATGTGAACGAGCGCCTCACGACAATTCGCATCAAGGCTAAATTCACCAACATCAGCCTGATATGCGCGCATGCCC
The DNA here is from genome assembly GCA_963921185.1 of Dasysyrphus tricinctus. Lineage (NCBI taxonomy): Eukaryota > Metazoa > Arthropoda > Insecta > Diptera > Syrphidae > Dasysyrphus > Dasysyrphus tricinctus. Next base: position 113,625 of record CAWUEQ010000114.1, on the reverse strand, counting down.
CCACAGAGGAGAAAGATGACGACACCAAGGACGAGTTCTACGAGCTCCTGGACAAGACATATGAGCAATGCCCTAGCTATGACATTAAAATTGTCTTGGGTGATTTTAATGCCAAACTAGGAAGAGAAGACGTCTTTGGTGGCACAATCGGAAGATACAGCCTGCACGACACCACCTCCGATAACGGACTCAGGCTAATCGACTTTGCTGCAGGGCGAAACGTTGTGGTAGCTAGTACGCAGTTCCCGCATCTCGATATACATAAGGGGACATGGCGAATTCCTGGTGAATCAACCGCCAACCAAATTGACCACATCGTTTGCGATCGACGCAAGGCACTCCTCCAGTATCAAGGATGTCCGATCGTTTCGAGGAGCCAACGTTGACTCGGACCACTACCTCGTTGTAGCCAAGGTAATGCTACGGATATCCAGACCAAAGCCAAAACAGGGAAATACTGTCAGGAAGTTCGACGTCGGACGGCTACAATTGCAAGAAATCGCCAGGTCCTTTTCCGATCGAGTCTCTCGCGCCCTCCTAACTTGTCCTTTGCCACCAACTGTAAACATCGAGAACCAATGGAAAAACTGCCAGGAAGCCATCAGAGATGTCGCCTCTGACGTGCTGGGCCTCGCACGACCACCACAGCGAAACCCCTGGTTCGACGAGGAATGCCGGCAAGTACATGCAGCCAAACAACAGGCATACAAAGCCGCGCTGCATAGAAGGACCAGAGCTGCTCGCGAGCTCTACGAGCAGAAGAGCAAAGAGGAACACAAGCTTCTTAGAAGGAAAAAGAAAGAGCATGAGAAGCGCGTGATCGAGGAATTAGAAGGATGCCACTGCAGGAATGAAGTTCGGAAGTTTTACCAATAAGTAAAAAGAACCTCCCAAGGTAACAAGGCCTGAACCGAAGCCTGCAAGGACGATCAGGGGAACATCGTGGTGGGATCGCAATCGGTGCTGAGGATATGGAAAAATCATTTCTGCAAATTGTATAACGGCGATGACGAACCGAGTTCCGCTACCAAACAGATTGCACCATTCAACCTGGATAACGTAGGCCAATTAAGTCCAATAAAGCTGCTGGAGCTGATGGCCTTGGGGCTGAGCTATTCAAATCGGCTGGTGATGAATTGGTTAGGATAGACAGCTATAATTTTGAGGTGGTCAGACTTTGTCAACCTAAGATCCGCTATAAACTCAGCGAACAATACCAGTGGTGAGATCAAACGAAGAATTACTCTTGCCAATCGCTGTTTCTTCGGGCTAAGAAGGCAATTGAGAAGCAAAGCCCTCTCTCGAGCAACTAAACTGTCCCTGTATAAGACGCTTATCATCCCAGTCCTGATGTATGGTGCAAAGGCATGGACACTGTTAACGGTGGATGAGAACGCGTTAGGCTGTTTTGAGAGGAAAATTCTCCGGGTGATTTTTGGTCCCGTCTGCATAGATGGGGAATGGAGAAAAAGATACAACCACGAACTGTATGGGCTGTACAGCCACACCGACCTAGCCACAAAAGTGAAAAGCCAACGACTAAGATGGCTGGGTCACCTAGAGCGAATGGACACCAATGCTCCGGCCCGGAAAGTCTTTGAATCCAACCCCGTGGGACAACGCAGTAGAGGTGGACAGCGTAAAAGATGGCGCACGCAAGTGGAAGAGGACCTCAACCAACTTGGCGTGCGAAACTGGAGACAGCTAGCTAGAAACCGAGCCGGCTGGAAGAAGCTTGTTGGTTGAGGCCCTGGGCCAACCGGGACTGTAGCGCCACTTAAGTAAGTAAGTAAGTATCAAGAATATTCTGAAGGCAAGTACATGCAGTTGCTGAAACGTTGTTTTTTTAATCATATTTTGTATTATTTCGTTTCATCATTGTATATAAAATGGTTTCATTTATTTTTATTTGAGAAAATAGTGTCAGTTAAATTAATCAAAACTTTGTGATTCAGCAACAGCGGCGGATCCAGTATTGGTTCTGGGAGGCATTGTTCGTATAGTTTTGCCTGCTGTGCTGGGGTCACCCCACTGCGAAATTGTTTCTACAGAAAATTGGAGTACACCTTCATACTGCTCTACACACCTGGTGACACAAATTGCCTGAGGGAATGAGTTTAAAATGTGAAGCAAACAATTACCACTTTCATAACTGCCACCAGTGTCTTGAACAGCTTGTTCCTTGGCGCTTCGCGAAACTCAGTTAAGTTATGCAGTTCGTGGTTGTAGCCTGGTAGCATGGTGTCTTTGTAGCATTTTTGAAGTTCCTCTGGATCCTAATATCATATCGGTATGTTTAACGTGACCACCTGTATGTATATAAAGTTAGCAGGACACTTTTGGAAATTCATGTTAAAAACTATCCTATCATTAGTTGCTACTTAATTGATGTATATAAAGTTAGCAGGACACTTTTGGAAATTCATGTTAAAAACTATCCTATCATTAGTTGCTACTTAATTGCGAATTAGTTACGCAAAAAAAAAATTAATTGCTTTTTTGGTTTGCGAGAAAATGGGTGTCCTGCCAACTTCATATGAACTTAGCAGGACAACTTTCTCAAAAATGTGTATAAACGATTAAAAAAAAATGATTTTGAGAACTAATTAATTGCGAATTAGTTACGCAAAAAAAAAATTATAGCATTTTTGGTTTGCGAAAAAATGGGTGTCCTGCTAACTTCATATGAACTTAGCAGGACAACTTTCTCAAAAATAAAGATAATTGAGCTGAGAAAATTTGATTATTGAGAGCTAAATAATTGCGAATTAGTTACGTAAAAAAAAATTAATTTTTTGTTCGTTTGTGAAAAATAGGCGTTTTGCGAACTTCACGTGAACTTAGCAGGACAACTTTCCCAAAAATGAAGATTAATGATTTGAAGAAAGTTGGTTTTTGAGAACTAATTAATTGCGAATTAGTTACGCAAAAAAAAATTTAATTGCATTTTTGGTTTGCGAAAAAATGGGTGTCCTGCTAACTTCATATGAACTTAGCAGGACATTTTTTTCAAAAATAAAGATAATCGAGCTGAAAAAATTTGACAATTAAGAACTAATTAATTGCGAATTAGTTACGCAAAAAAAAAATTAATTGCATTTTTGGTTTGCGAGAAAATGGATGTCCTGCTAACTTCATTTGAACTTAGCAGGACAACTTTCTCAAAAATAAAGATAATCGAGCCAAAAAAAAGTTTTTCATTGAGAACTAATTAATTGCGAATTAGTTACGCAAAAAAAAATTTATTGCATTTTTAGTTTGCGAAAAAATGGATATCCTGCTAACTTCATATGAACTTAGCAGGACAACTTTTTCAAAAATAAAGATAATCGAGCTGAAAAAATTTGACAATTGAGAACTAATTAATTGCGAATTAGTTACGAAAAAAAAAATTTAATTGCATTTTTGGTTTGCGAGAAAATGGGTGTCCTGCCAACTTCATATGAACTTAGCAGGACATTTTTTTCAAAAATAAAGATAATCGAGATGAAAAAAATTGACAATTGAGAAGTAATTAATTGCGAATTAGTTACGCAAAAAAAAATTTAATTGCATTTTTCCTTTGCGAAAAAATGGGTGTCCTGCTAACTTCATATGAACTTAGCAGGACAACTTTCTCAAAAATAAAGATAATCGAGCCAAAAAAAAGTTTTTCATTGAGAACTAATTAATTGCGAATTAGTTACGCAAGAAAAAAATTTATTGCATTTTTGGTTTGCGAAAAAATGGATGTCCTGCTAACTTCATATGAACTTAGCAGGACAACTTTCTCAAAAATAAAGATAATCGAGCTAAAAAAATTAGATTATTGAGAGCTAATTAATTGCGAATTAGTTACGCAAAAAAAAAAATTTATTGCATTTTTGGTTTGCGAAAAAATGGGTGTCCTGTTAACTTCATATGAACTTAGCAGGACACCCATTTTTTCGCAAGCCAAAAATGCAATAAATTTTTTGTTTGCGTAACTAATTCGCAATTAATAAGTTCTCAATAATAAACTTTTTTCAGCTCAATTATCTTTATTTTTGAGAAAGTTGTCCTGCTAAGTTCATATGAAGTTAGCAGGACGCGAATTAGTTACGAAAAAAAAAATTGCTTTTTTGGAAGAAAAAAAGAAAAAATGGGTGGCCTGCTAACTTCATATGAGCTTAGCAGGACAACTTTCTCAGAAATAAAGATAATCGAGCTAAAAAAAAGTTTATTATTGAGAACTTATTAATTGCGAATTAGTTACGCAAACAAAAATTTACTACAATTTTGGCTTGCGAAAAAATGGGTGTCCTGCTAACTTCATATGAACTTGGCAGGGCACAAATTTTAAAACGCAATACAAATTTTTTTGCGTAACTAATTCGCAATTTATTAGTAGGTACTCAACAACCAAATTTTTTCACCTCGATTATCTTCATTTTTGAGAAAGTTGTCTTGCTAAGTTCATATGAAGTTAGCAGGACACCCATTTTTTCGCAAACCAAAAATGCAATTAAATTTTTTTGCCTAACTAATTCGCAATTAATTAGTTCTCAATAACCAACTTTTTTCAGCTCGGCTATCTTTATTTTTGAGAAAATTGTCATTTATTTTTAGTCCATTACCGAAAACCAAATGTAAAAATCTATCTTAGTTTTTGAGAAATTAAGAAAAAACGAAAGGTACTTTTACCAAAAAACCCGAAAAAAGGGTTAAATTATGGATAATTCATGAATAAATTATTTTTGTTGGGCTTTTTTGGTAAAAGTACCTTTCGTTTTTTCTTAATTTCTCAAAAACTAAGATAGATTTTTGAATGTAGTTTTCGGTAATGGACTAAAAATAAATGAGGGCAATGAATATTGAACACAAAAATAGAACTTAATTACGTACAATTTTGAAAAATATCGACTTAAGAAAAAAAAATCATCATTTTTTTAAACAAATTTGACTTTGAAATTTAATTTCTCAAAAATTATTCGCTAAGACAACCTGATTTAAAAACTTAATGTAAGAATGGAGTATTAGCTTTCAAAAAAATTATAGCACATTATAAGATGTGTTTTCGTTGATTTTTAATGTTTTTTTTTGCATTTTAGGTCAATTTTTCAGAAACTGCCCTCCCCTGCCTCAGGGAGGGGAGATACAACTTTCCCCCTATACAATTTTTTTCTTAGAATACACCCAGGAGCCACACCCTAAGATACTTCCACTCAGGTGCGGGACACCCTGTACATACTTATATAAAATTTTTGTAACATTTTCAAAAAAAATGTTGGTATGCCATTTTAAGTACCTATATATTAACATACATTTAAAATTGAAATTTTAAAATAATTCAGCAACTCTTTTGTGAAATTTTGAATTTTCAAAAAAAAAAAAAATTGAGTCTTTTTTTAAAAATTCAAAATTTATTTTTCCAAAATTTCGGTATGCAGTATTATTTGTATTCTTAAAAAGCTTTTGTGCGAAAGATTCTGTTGAAATCGGTTGAACCAGAAGGTACACCATATCTACAATAACACACTGATTTTTTTGAATCAAAAACGTTTGAGCCGTTTGTGAGATAAATTAGCTTTTCCTTAACGGTTGTATGGCAAGTACCGTTATTCTTAGAGCTAAACAAAATTTCTGGAGAGTTAAGAAAAAACCTTAAGTTCAAAATTTGAAGAAAATCGCATCACCCACTTTTTTCGTGTTCTTTATCGTTGTAATGTTATGTTTGATTGTTATCTCAAGTTTTTTTTTGCACCAATCCAAAACTTGCCCCATAGTACCTACCTATATTGCAAGTAAAAATGAAAAATAAATCGAAGCAAAGTGGGTACAAATTCCCAAATGCCAAAATCTCAAAAACGCAAGAAATCCCAAATGCCGAAATACCGAATAGACAAAGTCCCGAATGGACAATATCCCCAATGACAGAATCCCGAATGCAAAAATCTCGAATTCCAAAAGCCGGAATGACTTATTACGCGTGCGATTTTTAATACCAAAAACAGTACTAAGCCATTCACGTTTCTAGCTTTCAAAATGTACTTTTTGTAGGTAATGCTCGCTCATGCATACCTTTTTGGTACTAGTTTTGATATTCAAATCTCGATTAACGAAATGTCGATTTTTTTTTTAAATCTGGAATACATAAAATCTTGTTTTCGATAATCTCGAACTTAAGAATCTCGCAAATCAAAATCTCGTAAATTCACAGCAACGAATCGCACACTGTTTTTACAAAAAAGAATTTGTTTTGAGAATACAGTGAAACCTCCTTTAAAGGACAGCTCCCTTAAGCGGACAACTCTCTTATACGGACAAATTCTCGCGACAGTGGATCTTGGATTTAAATTCTATACATTTGATGTTCCCTTAAGCGGACACTCCCTTGATTGGATACGGACAAGAATATTAACCATAATTTGTTAAATTTAACTCTCTTAAGCGGACAAAACATTTTGTAATATGAAATTTCTAACCAACAATGGCATAACGCATTTTTTTCTGCAGCTGTGGTCTATTATTGTATCTTCTTGTTTATTTATTTCCCGTTTGTTTATGAATTGTATGGCACCATTTAATAAATTCTTTATCCAAATTAATATTTTTTTTTAAATAAAGTTGTTTTCTGTACTTTTGTATTTATCATTGTTTATTCTGTTGAATGTTTTAGGGGCAGTTAATATAATTTAATTTTTGGAGCTACAAATATTTTCTTAGTAAAAAAAATTATTTTTTGACTCTTCTTTTGGACGGACAACTCCCTTAGACGGACAAAATTGTTGCCACCGTCGCTGTCCGCCTAAGGGAGGTTTCACTGTTCACCCAATAGTATTTTGCATATTTTATCTTTCAAAGTGATTACTAAGTGATCAATAAAAGTTTTCTTACACCTCTATTATACTGTTAACAACCCCTATACTGGATTTACATATTTTGCAGAAGGTAAAATATCTCGCAAAATGTAATTGCATTGCAAAAAATAAATTTTCTTAGTCAAAATCTCGCAAATTAAAATCTTGTGCGAGATTTTTATAAAAAAAACTTATTTGTTGCAATACAGTTGAATTTTGCGAGATTTTGATTTGTGAGATTTTAGATTGCGGGATTTCGGTATTGCGAGATTATGAAAAATGGGATTTTGTAATTGCTAGATTTTGCTATGGGAGATCTCGAATACGAGATTAATAAATAGTTATATAAAGTATTAAAAATAGAGATTCGCAGTCTCGAATAATTTCGGGTTATTTTGTTATTATTTGAAGATAGGGGAAGGAACGTACGAACGTATGAACGGAGAAACGGATGAACATACGTAGAAGCACAAAAATCTACCTAAGAATGATGGATTCCGATTCTAAAGATGGATTCTAAAATTTCAACTATTTTATTTTTAATTTTCTGAGTGTGGTAAGGTGTTGTAAACATTCAACTCAGGGCGTGGTTACTAGCTATATAAATAAAAATTACAGCTACACAGAGCCATTCAACTTGAATAACATACTTCAACTTACCTAATTGGAAAAAGAGTATTGTTTGCCTTATTTACGAGAACTTTTGTCATTGTAGGGATGGGATGTTGAAATATAACAAACAATACGAAATTCCTTGTATCTAGGAGTTGAATAGTATCACAAAAGTAAAACTTTTATTATTCTTTTTCCGAGAAGTAGACATTCTTTTAGAAACACCACTTAGAAATAAAAGTTACTGATTTGAGGGCAAGATTGATTAGATATAAAAGGTACATAATAATTGTGAAAGAATGTTGATGTGATAGTCATTGAACTCGTTTAATAAAAAAGCCAGTAATTTTATTTACCAATATACACATACACACATACATGTACCTATACATAAGGGTGTCTTTTATTTTAAAACCTATTTTCTAAAATCAACCCCCCACTAAATCAAAAGTTAAAAAAAAAAATGCCGAGAGATGAGATGAGCCAATAAGATTTTTTAACTTGTTACTTTTGATGTTACTTTTATAATCTCATCATTCTTTTTAAAGATCTTCTTCAAAAATTAATGAAAACTCTGGGGTAGAACTATACATTCAAGTTGACAAAACACCCTACCCCACCCAAAAGTTTGAGGGTGGAATTGATGTATGAGTTATTTTATCTAGAAAGATGTTTTATTTCAAAGTTTTCAGTTTTCTCTACGAATAGAATCATTTTATTTTTACTTTTGCTTGCAATATATACATAGGTAGGTACTATAGTGAAAGTTTTGGATTTATGCAGGATAATTAATAAGAGATTTCAATCGAAATTGACATGATAAGAAAAGTGATTCCCACCATTTCGTCTGCTTGTCTGTCTGTACCTTGGCCTACAGCCTTAACTAATGAAGCGTTTATCTTTAAATTTGGCTGTAAGGTTTCTTAGAAATTTTCTGGAAGTGGAATTGATTTTTCTGTTAGCTCTAAAAATAGCGGGAGGTTTTTGCTGTTTGCCTTATATAACCGTTAAATGAAAGCAATATTTATCTCAAAAGCGACTCTAACGATTTTCAAAAACAAAAAGTCTGTGAATTGTTGTAAGAATGATATTTTCCAAGAATACTTACTATAGCTATACTGTAATAAGTATCAAAAATGATGCTTGAATATTTTTTTTTTTTTGAAAAATAGGTGTGTCAGTTGTTGAAATTGTTCCAAAAAAATTCTTTATTTTTTAATCGTGCCAGGAAATTTATTATCAAAATCGGATAGTTTGGTGGGCGCGGTACAAAATTGTATGGGTAAGTTATTTAAAAGAACATTATCTTTAAAATATTTGCATATAATATAACCTTAGTTTTGGTCAATTTTGAAATTACAAGTTGCGGCCCACTAACTATAACGTTCAAAAATTCTAGAAATGCAGCTCGACAGATAAATTTGCCTTAGTCTTTTTTTATCTTAACCCGTTTCAAAAATTTGTTCTTATAATAATTTTTTACCGTATCATCATTTTAAAATGTCTCTTCTTTCCTAATTTCAATAAAATATCATGGAATTCCATTTCAAAAGCCAAAATTCAAATTGTTAGTTTTTGGGAAGTCGAAAGTTTTGCTTTTTAATTTCTAAAAATGCTTTATACTTGTAAAAATTAGGCTTGATTCACACTACTGTGCCAATACCGATACATTATCAAAACGTTCTCGCTTCGATACTAAACCTACATGTTCACATTGTCGTTTCAATACCGAGACAGTCTCAGTATTTATCTTCGTACTTGTATTAGTTTTTTTCACTACAAATTTTCAGATACCTACAACCATTTGTTTTGTTTATCGATTTGTGGTCTAAAATTATTCTTTTGTTGCCATACCAAGAGATCTTGGATGAAGATGGCAACAAAAGAATTTGTGAACCCAAAGGCTGCGATAAAGTGAAGAAAAATAGAACTGACGCACTAACACAACCGACCGACCGACGAAGAAGACAAACGCAAGAGTTAAACAATAGTAGAAAAAAAACACACGAAACTAACACAGAAAGTCAATTAAAATTATGACAAAACATTTCACAAAGCACTTAATAATTGAAATAAACATAAATATAATTGACAGATATGACATCGAGAATGTGAAATATAATCACACTTTCGATACCAATACACTCTCTATGCGGTTTCGCTCCGTTAAAATATTCTTTCAAACAAATCGAAATTGGAGCGAGAGCTCACCAGTATCGGAGCGGTAATGATTGTGTGAATATACTCATTGTTTCTCGTTTAAGAATATTTTACTGTAGTGAGAACGTACTGAGACTGTATCAGTATTAGAACTATAGTGTGAATCACGTGAATCAAATTTTGTTGGTCGTGTTTAATAGCAACAAGTTTGTAAAGCAAGAAAACCCCCTTTTCAATTTTTTGAAATCTACTGTAGTCTACTTTGAATATTTTGGAAGTAGATAAGTTCTTTACTAAACTCAGCTTTAATCAGTCAAATTGAGAGTATGGTGTGGTTCTATAAAACCGAGATAGTATAAAGAAAAATACTGAAACTTTCCAAAACAAAAAAACTCCATGAGAAAAACCCTTTTTAGTATAAAAGAACATATTTAGGGATGTTACAAAATGGATGATATACAAAAAATTTTTTTTTTTCAATGTATTAAGTTTCTTAGTTTGATTTTTTTCTTTCACTCTGAGAGTTTGACTGTACAAAGTTCCACTACCGCTTTCAAAAAGTGCTGTCAACTTTTGTACTTTTCGGAGAGAAACTTAAAATAGAGTACAAAACACGAATTTCCGTTTGAAAACTTAAAAATTTTAATATACCTATATGTAAATACGAGTATATCTGCTACAAAATTGTGTGACCATAACATACAGCAATTTAAGACAGAAAATACAAAAAAACGATATTGAAATAATCATGTATGGGCATATATTGAAAAACTACAAAAATTGTTCCTTAAAAAAAACTCATTTCGTCTTAACCCAATGACTTCCACGTCCCTAGAGATAGAGTTAATTACGATCCTGGAATGAAGTCCACTAACGAATTTAGTTCTAAAATATAATTATAATCGTACCTGTTATAATTCATACTTAGTGATAAAATATGTACACATACACTCATATAAACATTTCATAACAACGAATCTACAAAAAAGCGATACAGAAAGTATTTAAAACAACTAAAAAAATACCTAGATAAAAAGTGCGCATACGCCACAGTGTATCTTTGTTTCACTGATCCTTCTATACCACTCTTACTTTTAATTTAATTTGTCTACTCATAAAAATAAAATAAAAGGCGTGTAATTTTTTCCATTCAGTGCCACATGCCAATTTCTTTTTAGTTTTATTTAGTTTTATGCTTCTTTTATTCTTGTTATGAACTTGAAAAAGTGATATTTTTCTTTCCTATTACCACGCCCACTTTTCTTGTATTTAATTTTTCTTCTTACTTTACATCGCTAGAAAGTTGAAACCTTAAAGCTCTAAAATAAGTTGAGATTATAAACTTATTTATTTATTAATTTATTTATGTATTTATTTATTCAGCTAAGGATTCAAGTAGTTACATGACTAAAGGTTCATTATGATGAATTCAAAATATCTAAGAACAAAAATTATAGTTTATGTATGAAAAATAGCGCTTATTGGTTTTAGTGTAATAACACCTCATAAGAGCCGGAACTCAAACTTTGATTTTATAAATCATGTTCGTAACTCAAATCATTTTCGCAGCTCTTACATAAACTAACTCTTCAAAACCCATTAAAAAAAAAAATAATATAATAATGTTCAGGCGTGTAAATCCAAAAATAGTTATAGATCACACTTATGTATGGCCAATTTCACGAAAGGCTTTTATTTATTTAAGAACCCATTTAGCCTTTAAATGATGTGTTTTGTTTTCAGCAAGTGCTTTTATATTAAAGAATATTTTAAATGCCCTTGTAAACTTAAAGCTCGTTTTTGTCTCACTAAATTTAAAAGTCTTTTTTGCTAAGCCATCCCAGTCAACAACAGCTGATATGTCACTGTCAAAATAATTGTCCCTCATCCACAATGCTTTTTCACTTTTTCTCATACACTTCACATGTGCGAGGGAAACAACCCCTTTGTTTGTATCCAGGGATGTGAGGAAAATTCAGTTAAATTAAAATATCCCTTAAAATATCCCTGAAATATCCCTCTTCTACATTGGTGAAACTGAAAAAATTTTAATGTCTGATAAGATTTAGAAGGAGTTTAGATAAAAGCAATTTTAGTGTTTGTTTATGAAATTGGCCATTAAACTGATAGAGTCAGTTAAATGAAATAGGACCCAAAATCATAAACAACAACAAGAACATTTCCCTTAAAATTTGTTGACACTAAATGAGACCTAAATAACTCTTGGCTGCGGTGTTGACTGTCGGACACACTGTATACACCTGAAAATCCAAGTGAATTTCTGTTGATTATACGCTAGTGATAAAATTAATTACATATAAAAAGCTAATAATAGAATATGAATAAAATTTGAAGAGAAAATTCTTCTATTTAAGTGGAGTGACTGAATACAATTCTAGGTAAAAGTTTAAATATTCTATCCTTAAATTTCAATGGAACCTCTTTTTGTGTATACAAGAAACCAAACAAATATTGTTATTATAATTAAAAAATAATTTTTCACCGTATGCTAGTAAAAAAATCCAATAACAGTCGCTAAGCAATAAATTGAAAGTACTTTTCCTTTAAATTCTATTTTAATGTCTTGTAAATATATTTTTATAACTTCAAAAAAAAAGTTTCGAAAGAATTTACAAGAAACAAGCATAATTGGATCTATTTTGGTTCATGGCTATAATAATGTAGCTTGCCAAAAAAGCAGTTCAGTCAAAATTATTTAAGATTATTAAAAATTGATTAAAATAGAGTCCTTTTTGAGAAAATTAAAAAAAAAATTGTTTTTGGCTTCACATTGGAGATTAAAAAAAAAATGATGTAAGATGAAATAAACTTAACATAAAATGAAATGCGTATAGACAAGTTGCTTACGAGTAAACTGATGAGTCCAAGTGAGATCGACGAGGTTGAATATCTAATGGAGTTTTTTGATCCAAATCGAGAAAAAGGTACTTTGCAGTTCAAAAAGTCCCACCTAAAGAAGAGAACACACATCGTAGTGTCTTATTTTACGATCAACCTCATTTTGAAATCTAGTTTTATAAGTCTCACTTGTTTAAATTCTTGCAGATTTCATAAAATAAAATCAATGTTATCTAGTCGAGTCAATTAAGACTGTTTTTAATAAAAGTTTGAGGAAGCAATTTTCGACTATGAACCCCTTGCAGGGTTGCCACTATATTGATTTAAAGAGTGAATTCGTTTTTTACGAATAGTATCCGTAATTTTAAATTTATCGAAAAATTAAAAATACATTCCTTACAAAAAGAGTAGGAAAAATGGAGTGCACACTTTTTTAGTCAAACATTTTTTTTTCTTTCAGTACTACGCGAACATTTTTTTGCTCTGGTATCCTACAAATTTTTTCCGTAACATTTTCTGTAAACAATTGCTTCAACTGTATTCAAGCCGGTAGCCAGGGGGGATCATGATCCCCCGAAATTTTTGAGAAAGGCATTTTTGAAAATCATACTTTTCCATTTTAGTGTGAAATTTTCACTTAAATGTCTGCAATGGTTATTAATTAATTAAATTTAATTTAGCTCACATACTACATAATTTTTATTGAATATAGTAAATTACCTACCTACCTTGATGATTTCATAAGTCAGATTAAAATGAGATTCGCATGTTCTGATTCCCTCAATTCTTGGCAAAAATTAAAAAATATTTAAAAAGAAAACTTTAATAAAAAAAAAAAAAAATTGAATCGTGACAATTTAAAGTTTAAAAGCTGAATGCATGGTATGGTAGACAAAATGCCATACACAACATAATTCACATACTCAAGCTTCTTTTGGAAACTCTAACGGCTTTAACATGCACACCGGAAAGAACTTTCTTGACAGTGAAACGTCTAAAAAGTTACCTAAGAGATTTTACTGATGAAGATAATTTTTTTGGCCTGGAGTTAAGTCAGTTCATCGACAAATTGAGACTAACACTTATGAAGTTATCATATGGTAAGGATCTATTTCTCAGAGGAGTGAGTTTTGCGCAAAAAAAATTAAATGTTTGACGTTTAAGCCTAATTTACAGTTCCCATGCAAAAGAAAAATCTATTCTTTCAAAACCATTTTCCATCTATTCTGTGCTTAATTTTGTATAATATTTTAGGTGCCAAATGTTTTCCTTTGCCTAAGCCACCCATTGAGTCATTAATTACTCCCATATTAAAAAATTACAGGTCTAAAAATGGAAAACAAACAATTTTGAATGCAAAAACCATTTGCATGCAAAATATAAATATAGGTATATATATTTTTTTTAAGTGTAAGTATTTTTTATTCACCACATTTTATCTCACGCAAAACAATTGCCCTCTTGTTTTGTAGTTCTATGACAGCAATGGTTCCTTTTTGCATGAAACTGTAAGCCATTCATGCAAAAACGTTATTTTGTATTTCACCTCAATAATTTTAGGCATGCGAAAATAATTGCACATATTTTTGCACGGGAACTTGTAAGCTAGGCTTTATAACGACGAATTTATTTTCGCGTTTGGAATTTTATTTTGCAAGGACATTTTTTCCTTGATTACACTTTTTGTTCTCACCCACCAAGCTTTAATCTTAATATTTTTTAGTCCAAACAGTTGTTTACTTACTTACACCTGAAATGCTTCCAAACGCAGCATCACACTTAAAATATTGCAAACCAGAACTCAATTTAATTAATAGTATAGGGCTCGGTTGGTTTGTTGCGAAAACAGAATTTACTCTTTCACTCAAGATGCTGGAAGCTTGCAGAATAAGTATCACGTATCTGATATGCAAAATAACATTTATATAAGTATTTTAAAACCCAAATTAATACTTGCTCGCACCCTCGCACTTTACACTTATTAGCGCTATTTAAAAAAAATTAAATTTTTCTTCTCTGCGCTCAATATTATGTGATGAATCGTTTGATGGAAAATAGAGATTGATAGTTAACATCCTTTCTAATAATCTCCAATTTTTAAACCCATCAGTTAAAAATATTAAAATCAAATAGATGTTTTTCACTTAGAATTTTGGATTTTTTAAACGGTCCAGTAGAGCAAACTATACACTCAAATGGTCTCAGATTCCGTGATATGTGATCCGAGGAGCTTATCTAGGGAGGAGTGAAAACCAATTTCGGCTAACACGATTATCCTCGAAGTTGCATTCATATTTTTTTTTCGATGCACTGTTTCTCGCAAAGGCCCCAGTTGTGGACTGCAAGACTTTGATTTTTTGAATAGCCTTTAATGAAGCTTTCGACGCCTATACTTCTTTTTTTGTTATCACTCACTCCCAAAATCTGCTGTGGGCTCTCCGCCTATAACCCATCAATCAAAAATAATTTTTTCTTACCTTTCCAAAAATATAAATGCTTATCCCCAAGTATCAATTTTTGCAAATTATTTCTTTTTCGAATTTTAAACGTTCATATCTCCATTCCTTTATTTTCCGAATTTTTTCATTACATCTAAGTACAACTTTCTTGTAATTGCATAATCTATCGAATACAGAAAACAAATTTTTCTATCTTCCCCCGTTTAGAAAAAAGCTAACACCGAGTTCACTCTTTAAACCAAGATGGCGGAAACTCGGCAAATGGTTGATGGTCGAAAGCTTGGACTTAAGCTTCCTATAAAGTACTCAAACGAAGACAAGAAAAAATGTCTTCTCCAACGTTTTATTAAATTCACATAGGAGCTATGTCTAAATATACTAGACTAAGGGTTTGTTTCACAATGTTTGAATAAAGTTCTGATTAGATATCCGACACATAAATATTAGCACATGGTAATAAGTCCAGAAAAATTCACAATTATTGTCTTATGACCCACCTGATTAAGTTATAAATTCATAAACAATTTTATATTTGTCAACATGACCCTGCCTCAGAATTTATGTGTCGAATAACTAATCAGAACTTTACTCAGAGAATGTGAAACAGGCCCTAATCCTCTGATTTGCTTATTGAAAGTTTTGCTTCAAAAAATAAATAAAATGAAATACGGGCCTTTAATTTGATTCATACTTGTAATTTTACAGTAAATGCTACAAATGACAAATGACTTAAATGTTCTTATTTAAGGCTTCTATACATGGGAACCACTTTTATCAAGATATCGCCAACATGCGGGAAATGTATATCAATTTCAACGTTTCAAATTTGGCGGACTATTACTGGATTATTTGTAGGGATGTTTCAGGCACAAAATAGAAGAGCAGCGAAAAACCCATGCCATAGTTCTGGTTCTTTGTAGAAAAATTTATTATTTCTGTTAATTTTTTGTTTCAGAAAAATAAAAACCTAACTTTTTTCTAAAACAAAAACTAATTTTGAAAAATTAGTATCATTTTCGTATTCAGCATGTGAAAACTAATAAGAAAAAATATTTAACAATGCCAGATTTTTGTAGACCAGTGTAATTATTAGATTATTTAACACTTCCTTAAAATAATTAATAAACACTTTTAGCTTTGAAAAGTTTTTGAATAGATAGATATAAAAAATATGGAAACAATCTTACCAAAACTCTATAAAATGTTATCCAATAATCCAATTTAGTAACCCTGAATTTAATATTTGACTTTTGTTTAAATTATTGTTTGAAAAGCATCAAAAAAATTTGATTATGTTTTAATTCAATTTATTTTCTTTTTTATATTTTTTTTAAATTATTTTTTTAACTAAGGTTGTACATCAAATATTCACTTATGTTTCGTTATTGTATCAATATAATTTATTTATTTAAAACAACACATAGAATATTTTCGTCTCCACTCTCAATTTTAATATAAAATACTCGTAATTTGGCTGAGATTTTTTTTTTTTTTAATGAACGTTAAGAGCAATTACTTTTTGTTTTCTTGTTTAAAAAGCTTAATTTTACTAACTAAACCATTAAAAGTTAAAATGGTATTTTATTGTGTTTTATTTGTTTTAATTCCAAATTTTATTTTATGTCGTTGTTTTATGTATATTAGATTAACTTTTTTGTATTTCAGTTTATTAAATTTGATGAATATAATTTTATATTTATAGAAATGTTTAAATTTTTATTTATAAAAATAAATTGAAAACACTTTATTATTTTTGGTTATTTGTATTCAAATTCAACTAGGTACACTACTAACGTTGTTTAAATAAGTTAAAAACATTTATTCCACCAATAAAACTAATTTTGAAAATTTAAATTTTTGTTTAGTTTTTTTCATTCACTATAAGTAAATTTATTCAAGAACAGTTAAGCTAAGAATTTGTGTCTTATAATTTATTTTTATAGGTATTCAAACTTCACTTGTATCGTTATGCGGGTTTAATATTATTTTAATTTTGATTAATTTATTTTTAAATTTGATTTTTATTAATTATAACAACTACAACAATATTAATAAATATTTAAATTTACACTTTTCTTGGCTTTTCAATTTATTTTAAGATACACGTAAAATTTGTTAAATTACAAATCTTATCAACCTTTTCAAGCTAGCTTTAATCATCTTTAACCACAGTAAATTTATATCACTATATTCTTTGTATCCTTATCACTACCGAACTCGATTTTTATTTTGTATTTGAATAGTTTTCGCATATGTATTCTCGTATGATTATATCGTACTTAACGGTTTGAAGAATGCCGAAGAATTAAAATCACTGAATCTTTAAAATACAGTTCGTAGATATCAAAGGATTCAATTCAAATAATCCTATGAAGTCGTAATGAATGGAAACTATGTGTCATTCTATGTTATTTTCGGCAATCAGCGCAGGCGTTGGAATTAGATCAAATGGAAAGTCCTTTGGAACTGTAATGGGCGGGTAGGGTTGGATTGTTGTTTACACAACTGTAGCTCTAAGACTTTCCAGTATAATTCCTGTTTTGCGTAAAATTAACCTTGGATTTACATTTTCCTGAATGAAAATCAGAAGTGGGACTTGTAAAGTGTAAATACAGGACAACCATTAGCATGTAGTTGTAAAAACTTGATTCTGTATCTGTAAGTAGGTTAACTCTTCGAGGTATTGATTCGTTTAACAATGGTCAGGATAAGAAGCCCTATGCATTGTATGATGCATTCATCGTTTCAATAGGGTATTCGTCATTATACAAAAATGCTTTTATGTATCTTCGTGTATTGTAAAAGTTAGATACAAACTCATGTTATTAAATGTAGGCTGCAAGGATATGATTAATTTGTTATATAAGTTCCATCCAAGCAAAGAATGATTTATTTTGCTGTTGAAGTGTTAATCAGTAATAAGGAGTGTTAAGTGTTAACAATAGCTAACACCCCAAGGTAGGTAATAATAAAGTATAGTCAAACAAAGGCATACATTTATATATCTTCTGGGAAAATTATCGTAAATTTTAATGGCTCTTTGGTAGGTTTATGAGCTGCAAGGATTTCTAAGGCGTATTATGGTTATTTAATTCATGTATAAAAGTACTTAAAAAGCTCTTTTTTCACAATATTTCTGCTCCTAATAGGTAGATATTGTGCTATTACAAGTGTGAGGTTCTTATACGTTTATGAGGGTGGTTATTAAATAAAAAAAAAATACACTCGTCTACAATTTCCAGCAACATTTTGAGTTCATAATTAAATTGATACCCACCGACCCGTCGTCATTAAAATATATATTTTAGTTCAAGTTTCGTGCTTGAAAATTTATATTTTAATGTAAGTTTTCCATCAAGATATTTTTTTGTAATAAAATAAATTAATGGAGGTTGTATTTAATTATTCATGCGTTGCTGGGGCTGCATCATTATTGTTGCGTGGATGTTCATCATAGTTTAGTTTCAATTCTCGAGAGAAAAATTAAAGCTGCACACGTTGGTTTAATCCCGAATGGTTATCATCATCACCTCTTGACACGTAGGTACGTAAGTAAGCGAATACACTTTTGTGAAGGTTACGTGATGTAATTCTTGGAATGCAAAGTAGTTTTCACAAAACAAAAATTTTATATAGTTATCTGTATAGGTATAGCTTCGGAGGTAATTAAAAATAAAGACTTTTTTAAATAGCACTTGGGGGCCGTTTAATAATAATTAAAAATATTCGCTAGAGAAAGTTAGTTCTTAGGTTGTTGTTAGGATTTCTAAGAAAACAGTTTTGGATGACTTGATCGTTTGAATAAACAGTTTTTGACTAACAAAACATGTTTAAATTTCTGTCTTTAACTCATTAAATTTCTACTAATACGTAGGTATATTGTAGGCAACCATATACGTACCAAACAAATAATAGGTTATGTATGCATTCGTTTACAAAATTCAGTTTAAGTATTATCCATACCTGATTATATCTTCGATTACAATTACCAGATGATGAATTGCAAATATCCTTGGTTCTTGAATTTTTTATTATTATTATTGGGTATGCCAGCAATCTCTTCTGGGTATCTATGAAAGTAGAACCATTGTATATCCAATCTATAGTATTCTCATGAAACACGATTTTGTAGGCAGACATTTGGTCGATAGGTTCGCTGTGATCGCCTTACCGAGATCCCTTAACAAAAATTAGTATTACATTTGGACGCATAGATGGCCACGAGCTTTTTTTCTTCATGAGAATACTATAGAATTTATATACAATGGTAGAACGCTCAAAGTGCCTTTAAAAACGTGGTTATACTTAAAAAAAACTTCGCCCAACGTTACCAAAAACCAAAATCTGCAGATGATAGACTAAAATCTATTCATAAATAATTGTTTGTTTTAATTCGAAATAATGTTGTTTTTTTTTCATATAGCTATAGCTTTGTTTGATGGTGTTTTTATATGTTTATGTCCTACTTTCAATTATTCTGGTATTTGAAAATCAACCATAATAATAGACTTCTGGCTCTCCAACAAGCTACAAAACAATACTCTTAGTTTTGATGCTGTTTTTTTACTAATTTTTTTCTGTTTTATTTAATTTTTTTATAAGATTGTCCCTCCTGTCCAAGCTTTGGGAAATATTACCCCCACCCCGTCGGATTTTTTCTTGTCTACTTCCAATGTACATGCTCTGAATTTTTTGGAACACTTTACGCTAAGTATTAAAAACAGGTAATTAAATTATTAACCCCTACAGTGACTAAAGGGGATGAAAATAAAAATCTGAAAAAAATAGAAACTATTTTTTTCTTCATTCGGAATTGATTAAGCCATCCAAAAAAAAAAAAAAACAACATAATGATCACCCTAATGATACATATGATATGAGCATAGGTTAGGTTAGGTTAGGTTAAGAGGGGCGTGCACAGCACAGAGGCTGTTGCGTACACGGGGGCCTATTGGTCCATTGTGATCCCCTTATAAAAGAAGGCAGAGATGCACCCAAACTAATGGTTCACATAGACTGGATCGTTTGCGAACCAGCCTGTGCTTTCTATGAATTTTCTCATGTTTGCCATTGAGACCTGCGCTAGATCTTCCAGTTCTTCAAAAAACCTGTTTCCAAAATAACGGAGTCGATTTGTTTGGAGGTTTGGACAATCACAGAGCAGGTGTTTAATGGTTTCTATTTCCTCTACGTCTTGACAGCTCCTGCAGAAATCGGGTGCAAATACACCTAGTCTGATGGCCATTGTGCCAATGGCGCAATGGCCCGTTAGTACACCTATCAAGATTCTAATATTCTTTTTACTCAGTGATAAAATATACCGAGATTCCTTTTCATTAATTCTAGGCCATAAACTTCTAGAGATAACACAGTCGTTCCTAGTCCTCCATCAGGATTTTTTGATTTGCTCTTTTGTTATTAGGTCTATTTTCGTTCTAATCACGCCGATCGGGATGTTAAGTCCCATATCTTATTGGCTACTACTGTTTCTATTTGATACTGACCCTTTCCTTGCCAGTTCATCTGCTATATCGTTCCCTTCTATATCGCTATGTCCAGGAACCCAGCAGAGTTTGACTCGGTTAGTGTCACAAATATCATTCAGTTTGCCTCGGCATTTTGCAACAGTTTTGGATCTTATAGTCTCACTGGCTAAAGCTTTGATAGCAGCTTGGCCGTCAACGAAAAATGTGATCTCCGACGAGTTCAGTTTCTTCGTTTGTACCATTTCTGCCGCTTTTTCAATAGCGTAAATCTCAGCCTGAAAGACACTACACTCATCTGGGAGTTTATACGAATATCTAATATTCAGAGCTTCACAAAACACCCCAGCTCCCGTTCCTTCTTCCATTTTAGACCCATCGGTGTAGAATGAGATACCCTGTTCCCTGGTTAGTGAGTTGGGTTCCCAGCCATGCCTTTGGGGTATTAAAATAGAGAAGTGTTTATTAAAATCTATAAAAGGTGGTATGTAGTCAGTCGTCACATCAAGTGCGGCCACTGTGTCATACATCTGGAGGATAGACCCATGACCATAGGTGCTTTGCTTCCAAGAGCCCAGTTCTTTGAGTCGAAGTGCGCTCTTGGCTGCTGTGCATCTTATGTACTCGTCAAGTGCCGGAAGATTTAAAATAATTTCCAACCCTGCTTGTGGAGTAGACGTCTGAGCCCCCGTTGTTCCTATACAGGCTAGTCTCTGTACCTTGTTCAGGTTTTTGAGATAGCTTACTTTTTCAACAGCCCTCCACCAAACGATAGAACCATA
This sequence comes from Dasysyrphus tricinctus, assembly GCA_963921185.1. Classification (NCBI taxonomy): domain Eukaryota; kingdom Metazoa; phylum Arthropoda; class Insecta; order Diptera; family Syrphidae; genus Dasysyrphus; species Dasysyrphus tricinctus. The sequence goes on along the minus strand of CAWUEQ010000114.1, from coordinate 92,452 downwards.
GGTTAGTATGGGACGAACAATCGCCGTGTACATCCACTGGATGACGTGCGGTCGCATACCCCACCGTGTACCGAAGGTTTTCTTGCATGTATAGAAAGCGCATAGTGCTCTTTTCATTCTTTCCTCTGTGTTCTGTTTCCATGTTAGCTTGGAATCAAGGATTACGCCAAGATATTTAGCTTCTTTGGAAAGTTTCAAAGGAATGTCATTAAGCCTTGGAGGAGTAAAGTCCTCTAATTTCTTTTTATTCGTGAACAAAACTAGCTCAGTTTTTGAAGGGTTAACCCCAAGACCGTTTTGTACTGCCCACGAAGATAGTTCTTTGAGTGCGGATTCCATACTATCTTTGATGGTGGTAAGGTACTTACCCGATATCAAAATTACTATGTCGTCTGCATAGGCCACGATTTTAATGCCCTGATTCCTAAATCTTGTAAGAATTTTGTTAACAACCAGGACCCAAAGAAGAGGCGAAATCACCCCTCCCTGTGGAGTGCCTCTTGTTACTGTGTCTCAACAATCGTATCTCCAAGTTGCGAGCTTATGATTCTACCATTGAGCATGGTATAAATCCAGTCCACAATGGCAGACTCAACCCCAACCTCTTCCAGAGCAGATTTAATGGACTCCGTTTTTACGGATTTTTCTCCAGATATGAGCATAAGCGACAAGACATTTTAGAGGTCACTGTACTAAATAATTACGGTGCAGTGCAATAAGTTCCGCGAAAATGAAATAAATGGAAAAAACGACCACTGAAATTTTTTCCTCTTTGAATTGAGTGGCAATGGTGTAGTGGATGCAGTGCTTGACCGCTAACTAAGAGCTGTGTTTTCAAATCCAACTCTAGACAGCGCTACACCCGTGGGATTTTAAAGAGGTGCATACTAACTTACTTAGGTACTTAAAGTGGCCTCAACCAACAAGCTTCTTCCTGCCTGCTTGGTTTCTAGCTATAAGCTGCCTCAGTTTCGCACGTCAAGTTGGTTGAGATCCTCTTCCACTTGCGTGCGCCATCTCTTACTTTTTAAAAGAGGTGGCTCTACTGCGCCATCCCATGAGGTTGGCGATGGATTCTAGGACTTTTTAGGCCGGACCATTGATGTCCATTCGCTCTTGGATGACCCAGCCATCTCAGTCGTTTTCTTTTCACCTTTGTAGCTTGGTCGGTGTCACTGTACAGCTCGTATAGTTCGTTGTATCTTTTTCTCTATTCCCCGTCTATGCAGATGGGACCAAAAATCACCCGGAGAATTTTCCTCTCAAAACAGCCTAACGCATTCTCATCCACCGTAAATAGTGTCCATGCCTCTAAACCATACATCTGGACCGGAATGATAAGCGTCTTATACAGGGACAGTTTAGTTGCTCGAGAGAGGGTTTTGATCAAATTGCCTTCTTAGCCTGAGGAAACAGCGATCAAAACAGAGTCATTCTTCATTTGATCCCAGCACTGGGGTCGTTGGCTTTGTTTATAGCGGATCCTTGTTAGACAAAGTCTCTGACCACCTCAAAATTATAGCTGTCTTGTCTATAGTGACGTTCTATATGAGACGTCGGTGTTGGATGTCTTTTCTTGTTGACAGCATAATATTTCATTTTGCTTTCATTCACCGCTAAGCCCAGTTTCTTGGCTTTTTTTCAAGACTCACGAAAGCACCACTGATACCACGCTTTGTTCTTCCGATTATGTCAATGTCTTCAGTGTAAGTGAGTTATTGGACGGAATTATGAAAGCTTGTCCCTCTAGTGTTGACATGAGAGTTTTGCACTATTCTATCAAGAACGATGTTGAAGGAGTCGCATGACAGCACGTCGCGTTACATAAAACTTTTTTTGATATCAAAGTTCAAAGCTATCGGAGAGGTCTTTGAGGACTTTAATGGAGCTGCGTGTATTCTCCATCGTCATCCTGCACTATATAGCTCGTCCATATAGATGCTGTCATTCGCGGCCTTGAAACCGATGAAAAGATGGTGGGTATCGATTTGAAACTCGTGGGTTTTTTCCAAGACCTGCCGTTGTGCGAATATTTGATCGATGATATCAGCCAAACTGACATGGACTTATCAGGTTCTAAGTAGCAAAGTACAGCAGAGAAGATCTTGAAGGCGATTTTAACTAATTTATCACCAGCTGGCTTTGAATAGCTCAGCCACAGGCCCATCAGCTCCAGCAGCTTTATTGAACTTAAGTTTAGATGTAGCTATCTTTACTTCGTCGAGATCGGGTGGACGAAATTGTTGGCCTACATGTCGTCGTCGTCCAGGTTGAATGGTGGAATCTGAATGGTAGCGGAGCTTGGTTTGTCATTGCGGTTGTATAATTATTTGCAGGAATGATTTTTCCATATCCTCAGCACCGACCACGATTCTACCACGATGTTCCACCGATTATCCATGCAGGTTTCGGTTCGGACCTTTATTTCCCTCATTTGCCGATTTATTCAGAAGATAATTAATGACATAAGAGTTTCTTTAATACCAATCAACCAGAGTTCTCCAAGATTTGGGATATGTTGTACACACATGTATTTCATGTGTTTCACTTTATTGCTATTCTTTTAAGGGATGAGGTGGCTGACGTGACATTCCATCGTAAGCATAATATTATAATATTTTATGTAATTGAATTTGAAAATACATATCATTTTCTTGTTTATTATTAAGCTTAAATCTGTGTGCTGTATCTAACCCATTACCCAAATACAATAACAATACATTGGGCTGTAAACATCCTAAGAAATTCACAGGTCATATACACTGCTTCTGCCTAAAATACTTTTCAATTATCTCCTTACTAAAAACGTGACAAAATTGCAATCATCCAAATTCCAAATGTCACGTTGTTGGAGCTATAGGACAGGAGCATTAGTATTTTTTCCTGTGTGTTTCTGTTCAGGGAGAACAAATTTTTTTTTGTAAAAAAAATAATTTTAAATATTCTGAACTGTGCGAACAGATAATGCTTTTTGCTGACTGCTCTTATTCAGGACAGGATCCAGAGCATCATCTGGACTTAATGGTTATTCAAGTGTTTTTTTTTTTATAAAAAGTAACGTCACATTTATGTGAATCTACACTATGCAAATTGAATTTGGCTATAAGAGAATTTATTGAGAGCTTTCCGATTTGTTTAAAAACACATGAACACCAACAGCTTAGGTATGCTTTATGCTTACACGGCTGAAAGAACAAGCGTCATATATATCTCTAACATATTATTTTCGCTTGCAATATAAAAGGTTGCTATTAAGATATCTCATGGCAAAATAGTTTAATTTTTAAGCAAATCGGTACCTACACCCGTTTAGACTCAGTTCGATATAAAAAGGACATACAAAATTACAAATCAAATAAGAAATGCCAAAGTCGGGACTCTTATCTGCTGCTAGTTATATTTATATAAAATTGTTTCTATTTAAATCAATTATTTTCCAAGTCCCCTACCTTTCTCTCTTGTTTAGACAATTTTGTATTATTATTTCAAATCAAATATTTGTCAAACGGATGAATTGGTGACATTTCATACTTATATCTTTAAAAAAATGTACCTATACATCTGCCCTTAAGTCATAGATAACTGCGGATATTTTATCGCCACTTTTTTTTCAAGCTAAAAAACCTGTCTAGCCTATAGTTCTAGTCACAACACAATGTTCTTTAAATAGCAACCATTACCAACATCTGATACATAACTTTCAACCAGATTGATTTCCTCATCAAAAACTAATTATAAAAAAAAACTGAAACTGAGAGATAGCAAACATATTTCGCCATCAAAATGAAGTGTTGTTAAGTCTACAAGCTTAATAATCTCCACAAAACATAAGGTGATTTTCAGTCTTAATATTAATGGCTTTTCCCAAAAATTGGTTGGCTTATAAATGATCCTAATATTTTGTATCTGGCTTGGCTTTCAGGAAGCCCCTTTTATCATCTTCAGTTTGTTTTATTTACTCACCTTTTATACACATACATACATATATATGGATATTAGGGTGGTCCTGAGAAAGTTCATGGTTTAATTTAAAATAACAAAATGAAAAAATCTAGAGTTCAATTTTTTTATGAATGTGTAACTTGCCATAAATATTAGGTACCTGTGTATCGCAAGTAAAAATCTTGTAAAATTTAAGCTGATTAGACGAAAGAAGTTTTGCATGGCAAAACACATACATACATATAATATTGATAGAATAGAAAATGAGGGGTATACAATTACGTGCAAGGCTTTTTTACAATTGAATAAGTTTGTTTGGGCCATAAGTATGCTTACAACCTATCGACAATGCTACTAAATTCGCCCATGCGTAGTCAAACTGGCCACTTTTCAATATGTTAGGTATAACTCGGAAATTGAGCCAAAATTGACCATTTAATTCGTAAAACTTTTTGTTCAAAATTAAATTTTCTAACGCAATGGATGGTTTTAAAAAATTATTTAAAATTTTTTGCAGGAAGAATAAGCAAAAATCAGTAAAAAAAATCGAAAAACCTAAGATTTCTAAATTTTTGAACAAATTGGGAATACATTTTTTTGGAGCAAGAATAGGCCCAAGACATACTCAAATAAAATAAAGTAGAGGGTCAAGGCTTTAATTATTTTTTATTGAAAATTGACCAACATATATCCATATCCATTCCATTTGTTATAATTAGTCGTTTGCAGTATTGGCCCGAAAGCCTCGTTTTCGGCACTTTAAGGCAAATTTCACATTCGTAAAAATATTAGCACTCAAGATTTTTATGAAATATGGCATTACGATTATTGAGAATATTAAAAAGTAGGTAAGCCCACATATGTATTTTTTTTTCCGGCTGTTCTTTAATCCTTCTAGAGTTGGACGGTACTTGGTACTAGATATACCTAAGGATAGGATATTATGTATTACCAAAGACCGTATAATACCAAGATATTGCATCTAGTGTAAAAATTCGCAGTCAAAGCGCTAGTACTGTGACGACCCCAGTGGTGACCCCATAGATGTGTGAGTGAGAACCCCGTCTATGTATAAGTTTTACAATCGTCGGTGGCGCGGACGCTGAGTCGTGGGTCTGCGGCGAATAAAGGCTTGCATGTCTGTATGTGTTATGTGAGTTCGAATGTGAATGAGGATGTGATACAATACGTGGGAATGTTTCCCTTCCCCCGACCGACCGCATCTAGAGCTGATTTTTGGTGGTTGGTTGAGATGCGGTATCTTGGTATTATACGGTCTTTGGTATTACCAAAAAACGGGCTTTCGGGCAAAAACTGCAGGAAATGATAAGAAATGGTACAGTTTTGAAAGCCTATATATTTGTCAATTTATTGTAAATAAAAACTACATTCTGAACATGTCATATTAATTAGCCTCTTTTTTTTTTTTTTTTTGTGAAGTATGCTTTTTTTTTTTTTTTTTTTTTTTTAAATTCATTTTTATTTTTCCATCATCTTAAAACTATCTTAAAGCTAGACAAAAATTCATAAAAACTAGCCTACTTATCAATATCTTACAACTAACTTACTGGCCCCATTCGGGCGCTCTAAGTTAAACTAATAACTTAATGCTAATGCCTTTCGGCCTAAGAACTATCTTAAAACTAGAATTCATGTTGGTTTTATTTTTCACCAAGAAGAATTGTAAAAAAACTTGGTATCTTTATCTATTTTTTGTTTTATATAAAACTTACAAACTAAATTAAAACTATTTAAAACTAATTAAAACTAATTAAAACTAATTAAAACTACTATAAAACTACTTAAAGCTACTTACAAACTACTTACAGACTACTTACAAACTAGAACAGCCACAGCAAGCATTTTCGGGTTTTTAAAGTTTTTTTTTTTTTTTTTTTTTTTTTTTTTTTTTTTTTTTTTTTTTTTGTGTTTTTATTGGTTTTATAATTTTTTTGTGTTTTTATTGGTTTTATAATTTTTTTTTTTTTTTTTTTTTTTTTTTTTTTTTTTTTTTTTGGTGCCACCCTGACTGTCCCTACTTAAAACTAACTACCTAAACCTATGTAAGTCGGCCATGGCATAGAAAAATGCAGTCAACTTTTAAATATCCGAAGAATCTTCGTGTTCAGGTTTCAACCACCAGAACTGGTTCTCCTGCTTTACCCTATCTCTTCGGTCCCGATCGGACACAGTCCTACTGAACCGAAGGTGCTCCGCTCCGTGTGCGAGGACGTCTCGACTGTAAAGGAGCCGCCGATCTACAGTTCTACGGCCGACGTGGTAGATTAGCGGAACCGCCGCTCTATCCTGGATCAGCCCTCGACTGTCTAAGTAGAGGAATGCATCGGGCGGAATAAAGCCGCTTAGACGCACACTCTCGTAGTAATCGTTTTTAGGGTAATAAGCCCCAAAAATTAAGCTGTTGGTCGAGGACATTGCTCTTGCAATGTGACCTCGAATAAGCTTCAGCAAGAAATTATCTATCCTGTTTATGTTGGCGCCGTTGTATAGAACCAGGTTGGAATAATAATGTTTGTACTCCGACTCTGGTGTTCTGTGTAATCCAAGGCAGCGTCTAAGACACTGCCTCTCAAACACCCGAATCTTTTCCATTTGAGATGGGGCAACGTTGAACCAAACCGGGCACCCATAGGCAATCATCGGCCGTATGAGGGCCATGTAGCAAATCACCTTCACCCTGCTGTCAAGCCGGCTGCTATAAAACAACCGTTTCGTCAGGGCAAAAGCTCCCCTAGCCCTGGACAGAGCAGCATTTATATGTCTGTCGAAATACAAATACTGATCCATCCAGATGCCAAGGTACTTTACTACACTTTTACTCGCCAGTGGCTGTCCATTTGGTCCTACGATCACCAGCTTACGCCAGTTCTTTCTCGTATCCCTTGTGGCTCCATGCAACGGAGTCCTAAACAAGATAGTTTCTGATTTCTGGAAGTTGATTTTCAACTTCCAGTCATCGCAATATCGCTGAATCTTCTCGAAGTCACGCTGCAAAAGAATTCTGATGACCTCGACTTTTGGAGCTGTTCTGTACGCAATTAGATCGTCGGCATACGCAATTGCCTGAGTTAGACTACTTATCAGATCGCTGGTGTAAATGCTGAATAGAATCGGCGAGTTGACCGCTCCCTGCTGAAGACCATTTTTAATATTAAAGGTTGTGGCAGAAGTCACATTGCCACTCTTGACAACAAACTTTCTACCATTGAGCATATCATAAAGCATATATAATAGTGGTTTACTAATACCAAGTCTGGTCAGCTTTAGATAAAGACCCTCTAGCCATACGGTGTCGAAGGCCTTCTCCAAATCAACCAGACAGGCACCCGTACACTGCTTTTTAGATTTGTTCCATTGGACATCAGAAACGAGTTTAGACGCGGCATGAATGGTGTCATGTCCCGCCTTAAAGCCGAACTGATTATCCGGTATGATATTATTGTCCTCTGCCCACTTAGACAGAGCTCTATTAATAACTTTTTCGAATACCTTGCTGATACTCGGAAGAAGACTTATCGACCGGAGATTCGCCGGATTGGAGTTGTCCTTTCCCTTTTTCGGGAGAGGATGCACCACAGCTGTCTTCCACCGCACTGGATAATATGCATTATTCAGAGCGTTGTTAAACAGTGTGGTATAAATGTCTACTGCATCTTGCGGTAAATGTCGAAGTACAACGTTGGATACGCCATCGACTCCTGCTGACTTCTTCTTCTTTAATGAATCGAAGATGAGCTGAAGCTCCACCTTCGTAATTAACAGGGAACTGGGCCCATTTCGCTCGGCGATTATGGCGTTTGCCAAATGATCTTCATTGAACCCGGTGAAACCGAGGTTCTCTGATCGCCATTGCGTTATGTCATTCCGAAGGTAGAAGTGGTGGAGCAAGGCTCTGCTTTCCAGGTCATGGTTCGGGCGAATGCATGCATTCACCTTGTACACTTGCTGGAAAGCAGCCCCCACAGCCTCCACTTTCTCCTGCGGATCTTCGACAATAAAGAGGTCATCGTCCAAGACGGCGTCCTCTGGATCAATTCCTGCTGTCAGAAGTACGTCTCTGTTATCTGTCGTTCTCTGGAGCTTAAGACACGGAAGGTCGTTCTGATCATTCCTTCTAAATATCTTGTTAATTTGGGGAAACATACTCGGGTCACTAGAATTAACGGCCCGGATTTTGTTATCCCAGTACAAATTAATCGACAACCGATAGTTTTCCTTTATTAGTTGGTTGATGTTCTTGATCGACGACTTCAGCGTCCTAATCTCCAGATTGTGTGGGTCAGTAAATCGTCTGTACAAGAGTTTGAGTCTTGTCAGCAGTCCACTTTTTTGTCTGTGCAATGCGTCAATGGTCGCATTCCGGTACATGTCGGTTGCGTCCCGTTGTTTGTACTTTGGTATCGTTCTGTCCATTGTTCGTTTGATTGTCTCGTCCATTTGTTCAAGATATTGGTCTATTTCATTATTTGTCAAATTCCTGTCATTTGGTGGGGATAAGTTGTTCGAACTGATTTCGCTCGATAAGGCGTTGGTAAAGCGTGGCCAGCGCACCTTACTGTAATTGTAAGTATGCACAGGCACATACTCATCCAACTCCACGAGCTCGTTCGGAAGCTGTATTACGGCGGCGAGTCCGCAATGGTCACTGTCGTACTCGATCGTTCGTAAACAGTTTCTTGGTCTTTGACCCACATTGTCAGTAATTGTCAGTCTTGAGTCTATTAGCAGTAGATCCAGATAGGCACCGCTTCTTGGAAACGATGGCCGATCCGTAGCCAGCAGGTCGACACCATATTCAGTGTTATATCGACTCATCCAATTAAAAAGATGAATACCTCTTGGATTCTGTATTTGATTTCCCCAATCAAGATGTTTGGCATTCAAATCACCGGCCATGAGAAAGTAATTTCCTTCCAAGCTCAAGCGTAGACATTCGAAAAGTTTTTCAAGCTCTGTCATAAAGTCAGTTGGCTGAGGTGATTCCGGTGCATAAGCCGCAATCACATACATTCGCTTCCCCTGTTGGAGAGGAATGCACACGACGCACGCCTCTAACAGCCGAAATCTACGCAGATCACTATTATAAATAACTTTATGATTAATGCCTTTTCGTATGAAGATTGCGACACCACCCCCTTGAGTGGAGTTGGGTCGATCTCTTCTAACGATATTGTAATTGTTGTTAGTCAACTTATGTTTCTGGTTCAGCTTAGTTTCGCTGGCCATAAACACATCTGGACTCTGGTCTTTCAACAATTGGAAAAGATTAGCTCTACGTTCGGTCCTAATCAGTGAATTTACATTCACAGCAAGGATCCTAAGAGGCCTCTCCGACAGCGCGCCTTTAACCTCTAATTTGCGTTAAGCTAGGCAAAACAGAGTAGATATAGTCTACCCTATTTGCCTGCTCCCTGATCTCTTTCTGAAGTCCTGTCAACTGGCCTTGAATTGCCAGCAACATGCTTCTTATTTCGGCCTGAGCGTCCGGAGCCCTAGGCACGAGGGCCGGTTGGGCTGCCTTAGCTGCAGGCTGTACCGTGTTTCCCCTTCCTGCCGCCATTTGGGCGTAAGAAATTTGGGGATTGACGGGCGTTGTTGTGGGAGCACGCGTTGGGGGGCGTTTCTCAACTACTGTCTGCCTAGCCGCTTTATTAATACGTATTTGCTGAAAAGCTGAGCAACCCCGATAGTTAGCAGGGTGCCCCTCCTTTCCGCAAAGTGCACATTTAAGCTGGGTCATGTCTTCGACCCGTTCCTCTCCGAGCTTGCACTCACTGTGAAGTATGCTTTGAGTCGAAGTATGTGCAGTTAAGGAAAAATTTTAAAATTTTTAATTTTTCGATTTTTTTATAAAATTTTATAAAATATCCATTTTGATTATAAATTTAATTTTGAACAAAAGGTTTGAAGTGCAAAATTGTCAAATTCGGCTTAGTTTCCAAGCTAACCCAAAAATATTGAAAAGTGACCAGTGTGACCATTCTCTCAGAAACGCATGACTGAATTTAGTAGCATTTTCGGGTTTAAGCATGCTTATGTGCTCAACGAACATATTCAATAATGAAAACCCTTGCACCTAATTGTTCCTTTTTAAAAGGTCTATTCAATAGGCTATAAATAATGTTCAATCAAACTTTGAATTTTAATAACTTTGGTAATAATTGATAGAAAAACTTAAATTTTGATACAAATTAAGTCAATTATATAATGTAAAAAATAGTTTTAAGGAACGAATATCGAAACTATTATTTCCTTTCTTGTACAAATAAGAAAAATTCTATTGTTTCTAATTATACGCTATTGAGGAAATACGACTTTTGTACTGAATCTTACTTGTGTTTTCTTTTATTTAGAAGAAATTAGGGTTGTGCGTCATTTTAAATTAAACAATTACTTTTTTAAGGACCACCCTAATATAGATGTTATGTATAAACATAGAATTGAATCCAACAACGAAAGGATAACTCCTAATGAATGCCCATTAGGGCCAATAAAATAAATGGTTATGTTTTATGTCTTATTACTACTGGCTCTAGCTATATAAGCAAAGATTGTAGATATAGAAAATTCTTCTTCTATAAAAAAAGATGACTAAGGATTTAACGAGCTAAAGTGTAGGTGTTGAATTACATTTGCAATAAAAAAATGTTTCTTATGGATTTATTAAATTGTGTGTATAAGGATACTTGAGGACATGTACATTATTTATAAGAGATCAAGGACTGAAGGCAGTAATCAAGAGATCTCTTCTCTTAAAGTCATATTTTAGAAATAACATTAATATTAAAATTACCTTATTTTATAAGAAGGAAATATTAAAAATTATATGAAAAAATCATATTTTTTGGCCTCATTTAGCTGGAAAAACTATATGATAAAACCATATTTTCCGCAATTGGTATATATACCTACACTCCAAGCCATAAGGTTAGAAGCAGACGTTTTTGAAGAGTTAAACTGATATCTTAAGATTAATTAATCTGCTTAAAGATGATTTCTTTTTGGTCATGACGGTCTCCCTACTGTTTTGTTGAAAATGTACTGCCAACTTAGCCCAGCCACTTACTGGAGTCTTCCAAAAGTCCATTTCAACAGGAATTTTCTCCCAGTTTTGGAAAGATGCTTTCATTATACCTGTTCATAAGAAAGGCCCTAATAATGATAAAGCTTAGTATAGACCTATGGCACAGCTTTCTTGCATACTGAAACTCTTTGAGAGTATTGTTTAAGACAATATTTCCTTTATTTGTAAACCGATTATTTCAACTAAACAACTAAATAAAATAAATTGGGTGGCGCAACAGCTCGAGGAGAACCAGGGCCTTGTGACTTACAACTCACAACCATTCCTGTGTGCGTGTTTGTTGGGTAGGAATGGAGGGGACCTACAGTTTTTTGCCGAGTCCGAACGGCTAAATGAGAAGCACTTTTTCATGACAAGTATACTCTTGGAGGATTTGTCAGTTCCTCGCAAGAGGCAGTACCTCGAATAAAACATTTCTGTTTTTAGGTGGCACGGCTGGGAATCGAACCCACACCTTCAGCATGACAGTCCTACGCACTAACCATCAAGCCACGAGGAACTACCAACTAAACAACATGGTTTCCAAAAAGACAGGTCCACTACCACTAATATGGTAGAGTTTGTATACTACCCTGTATACTTTAGAATTAGGAAATAAAGTTGAAGCGACTTCAGCGACTTCAGCAAAGCTTTGGACAAAATATCCCATAATATAATATTATTTAAATTAAACGACTTGGCTTCGCAGCTTTGATGATTTCTTGGATTCAATCATATTTATCGAAATGACAATACAACGTGTATATCAACCTCCACCTGTGCAACGTCTGGAGCTCCACAACGTAGCCACCTAGGACCACTTATTTTCGTTTTAACCTCTAATGACGTTGAAAGAATATTTTCTAACTCTGATCTGTAATCTACGCAGATGACATGCGAAAATGTGGGAAGATCTCTTGTAACGAAGATTCTAAATCTCTGCAAATTGGCTTGCTCAAATTCTACATTTGGTGCCAAAAAAACCTCCAATAAACGTTAAAAAATGTCAAGCCATAACATATACCCGTAAGCGTCCGCAATTATTTCAAAGACAATATTTTATAAATGTCAAACCCATTGCCACTGTAACTTCGATCCGTGATTTAGGTTTACTATATGTGACTGCCAACTGAACTTTCGCTCTCATATTGATAACATTATAAACAAAGCTAATTCTTCTCTTATTGGAATTATTAAACGCTGGTCAAAAGAATTCTCCGATCCCTATGTCAAAAAAACGCCCCAACTTGGTTTTAATACTAACCCACATCGTTCTCGATTCACGACTCTTTTTCGACTCCAATACCATCGTACCGACTGTGGACGAAATGAACCCCTGTCAAGAATGTTCAATAGGGTCAATAATTCTAACACATTTGACTTAAACCTTGGTAAACCCTAACTTAGACTTGCCCTACTACGCTACCCCTCCTTATTAAAAACCAAATTATTTTATTATTAATTAATGTATTAATTTTTAGACTTAAGTACTAAATGTTAGACTTAAGATATTTTATTGTGATATAGAATAATTGGCTTGTACTAAGCGTAAAATTAAAATTTAATAAAAAAGTTACATGGTAAATAAACCAAAATAAAACTTGTAGCAATAAAGACTTGTTCAAAAGCAACTTAATTCACAATTTGAAAATTTTAGCATTGCAAGTGAGACATGACTTTGAGTACTATTTACAGATTATATACAAGACTTGTAATATATAATATATGTGTATCGAATATTAAGAATAAAAGAAATCAAAATATTATCGTTTTTTGTGATAAGTGGTTAAGTCCTTTTCGGTTATAGAAGGCTTAATTCATAAATTTACAAAATGGAGAAGAAAACATGTTGCACTTTGGAGGAAAGGTCAAAAACAGATGTTTATATCTTCGAAGAAATTTGAAATCGCGCTATTACTCGAAAAATCAAGTGATCATACCATTTTTGTAATAGGTTATATGGCAATAATCCCACCATAACCCCAACCCTCAAAAAAACACCCTTTAACCACAGATATTTTTATAGACTCTTCTTATTATTGATTTTCATTACAAATGAACCATTGATGCTAAGTTTCATCGACAGACCATTATTTTCAACTGGCTTTCGGTAATATTTTACTTTTATACTGAAAACATAGTCATCGTTACATAAAAATGACAATAACTTTTTTCACGGAGGCCGTATGAACTCGGTTTTGGTGTCATTAGATTCAGCATTTAAAACTACTTTAAAAACATGTGTCTCATATGGTAATATTGCACCAAAGTTAATTTTTCTGTACATTGTTCAACTCTAGCTTTTCCATTTTTAAATAAGAAGATATAATTTAGAGAATAAACTTGACAATTTTCTTACTACGAGTAAAATATTCATTTTAGTAACTAATGGTAGTTTATCTACTAAACCTCTTATTATCTTCGAATTCACTCTTTGTGGACTTGGTTCGATACAGCTGTGAGCCCTCCATTTCCAGGAACACTTTACAAAAGTTCGAAAGCTTCTTCTTAGTATCATTACCATTCCCAGCCTATTTCTAAGAAAAATTTCGAAATCTCAGCTTATTTATTTCCATTTTCAACTTTCATTCCAGAAAATTTTGTTGCTTGTTTGACGTCTATAGGAAATGCAAAATAGATCATACTTAAGAAAACTATGGGGCTGGCTCACACTGAACTTTAACAAAGGAGGTAAGCAATGCGGTGACAAGGAAGAGCTAATTAATGCCATTAAGTTGATCTTGAGTGTGATTCTCTAAACTAAAAGATTGATTTTTTGTTATTTTGAAAGCTGGTAGGTAGGTGTACCGTGTACACTCTTTTAACAAAAACAAATCAGCCAAAAAAAATTTAGAAAGTATTTTAACTTAATAATTATTTTAATATAAGTGCTTCTACCTATGCTTATAGTTATAACCCGATAAAACTACTCAGAAAAATAACTCACTCAGTCAGCATATTTATTTTCTTAGGTATATGGGGTAATTTTTTCTATCTTGAAGTTAGTGTTAATTGAGGTTTTTCTATTTCACGTTAATCAATCTCTCTTATGGCTTAAAAATATTTGTTCTTTTTCCCGGGAAAAGGTCAAAATCCCGCCGATCAAAATCCCGCAAGTCGAAATCCCGCCAAATAAAATTACTAATTATGTACACGAATCCCTCCAGTCAAAATCCCGCCGATCGAAATCCCGCCAGTAGCCTGCTACTATTTTGCGGGATTTTCAATACTTTTTAAAAATAATCCCAACTTTTTTGATACTTTTTCATACTTTTGAAACAATATTTTATTTTAATTAGTGAATTTATTTTTATTGAAAAAATAGTATATAAGCAGTTGTGTTTTGGCAATTTGGCATTTATGTATGTATCTTCTTCTTCAGTTCTTCTTAGAACTCCGTAGGGGTAAGACCTCGAGGTAATTAGAGAGATAGAAATTGTATTTTATTTGGGTTTTGTGGGGACGGGTGACAACGACGACGACCAGCACCACGATGGGACGAGAACGACCACGACTAAAAGGACGAGAACGGCGGCGGTGACGACGACGACGACCACGGCGACGGCCACGATGCCGGCGATGTGATGGCTTTGACTTGCCGTCTCGGCATCAACTCGCTAAAGTCTTGCCTTGGTCGTGGTTCACAGTGCCGTGGATCTGGACGTAGGTGGATCTGGATCTGGACAGAGGTGAGTCTGGATCTGGGCAGAGGTGGGTCGGGATCTGGGCATAGGTGGGTCAGGATCTGGAAGGAGGTGGGTCTGGATCTGGACATAAGTGGGTCTGGATTCTGGACAGAGGTGGGAATTTTATTTTTTGGTTTGTGTGATGAGGAACGGTAGTCTAAAAGAAGACAGAGGTGGGTCTGGATCTGGACAGAGTGTGGGTCTCGATTCTGGAAGCAGGTCGGATTTTTTTTTTTTTTTTTAAATATTATAGGTATAGAAATATAAACTTTTTGGAAATTTTTTTTTTGAATAAATATAAAAAAAAAAGATTTTTTGAAGAAAATTTCAATGAAAAATTAAACTTTTCTCAATTTTTTTTTTTCGGTTTTTAATTTTTCTTCGAAATATGAATGATAGGTACAGTTGCTCAAGAAAACTTGACATTGGCGCTCAATTGATGCATCGCATTATACGAAAATTAAACTTATATCTTTAAAAGCGATTTGCGGCTAAGCTAAGCGTCCTAGAGGCATCAAAGTTAGCATCTTTTAACTTGATTTGCGGCTAAACTATCCGTCCAAGTGACTTTAAATGCAAAAGAAACTTTACATACACCCAACCTTGCACCCACCCCAAATCCTATAATGAGCCCAAGCAGGGGGGTTGCAGGGGGGCAGCATGCCCCCCATACGTACCTCACTGTTTATTCTTGTTTATTTTCCACCCAAGGTAGTGTTTCTCAAGAAAACTTGACACTGGCGCTGAATTGATGCATCGAATCTTACGAAAAATCAACTTTTATCTTTAAACGCGATTTGCGGCTAAACTAAGCGTCCTAGAGGCATCAAAGTTTACATCTTTAAACTTGATTTGCGGCTAAACTAAGCGCTCTAGCGACTTATAAAATGCATATTCGTGATCTTGGAATGTGCCCGTTCCCAAAAATCAAAATAAAATTGGTACAAAAGCTTTTCCAAACCTTTCAAAAAAAATATTTTCAGTTTTTTTCGGCTAAACTTTAGCGATTTCTGTTGTCTTTTTTTAATTTTTATTCGAATTATGTGTGAATGATATTTTTTTCTTTAAATGCAAAAGGAACTTTGCATACACCCAACCTCGCACCCACCCCAAATCCTATAATGGCATGCCCCCCCATACGCACCTCGGTGTTTATTCGTGTGTATTTGCCATCCTCAACTAATGCATCGCATTATATGAAAAAATCGACTTCAATCTTTAAACGCAATTGCAAATTGCATAAGAAACAAAAATATTAATGAGCTGTCGCATAGTAGTAGAAACGGCGGGATTTTGATCGGCAGGATTTTGATTTTCGGGATTTTGATTTCCGGGATTTTGAAAAACGGGATTTTGATACGAGGGATTTCGACATACGGGATTTTGATTCGCGGGATTTCGACCCCAACCCCTTTTTCCCACATAACCGGAGAAATTTCAGTTTAACTTCTGAAAAATGTGCGTGCTTCTAAGTTTTAACCTTATGACTTGGAGTGTATGTTCAATTAATCCTTGCGTAGGTAGCTTGAAAGTGTATATGATTCCCAGAAAAATGTGTATTAAGTACAGTAACGGTAATAAACACTTATACATAAATATAATGTTAATGAAATAATTCCGGCAATTAATTTAATTCTTTATAATTATTTCATTCTCATACATTAAAAAAAAAACTAGATAATTACTTATGGTGACCTTTGAGTTCTAAGAAATTAAGAAAATAATAATAATTACAAATTTTTAAGGCTTTAATTCAAGAGAAATTCAGCAGGAAAATTATATGGAAAGACGTGAAACCCAGTAACGCATTCAATTTTAGCATAACAAAAGTTTCCACTTTAAGGGTTTATACTGTCGCGTTGGAAGATGTATACAATGTTCATTAATCATGAATTATGTAGTGGATGTAGTTAAGGATTAAAATTTAGCCAACAGCTTGAACCTCCTGCAAATAATATTTTCCGGTTGTTTAGACTTCAAAATTCCTGGCAACGGAAGTTACTCCATGTTTTGCGCCATAAGTAGGTATTATTATTTATTTTAATGTGATTCAAGTCATGTCAAAAATATATAATTATATGTGTTTACTCGTAAATATAGGTACATAGACAATCCAAGTTGTGGGTTGAACTTCTCCCAATTAATCATCTGTGTTCTTTGAGGAAAATGAAAAATATTTTAAGAATTTGAGAATTTCTGGTTGTATAGTTGCCGTTGCGCTGTTGGTTTGGCTACGAGTGGGTATATTATTTTACTAAAATTAAGCAGAAATAATAAAAAAAAGCGTATTTAAAATTATAAAGTTTAATTATTCAATACAAAAATTTGGTAATTCTAGGTTTCATCTTAGACCTCGGAGTCAAAATTTTTGCCACACATTTGATTTAAATAACCACAAAAAATTACGATCGTACCACTCTCCAGTCCTTTTTCAATAATAAAACTGGCAAACTTTGTCTTAAACTGACAAAAAAGCCACGTGTGGCTATCCAAATGTTATGGACCTTATGTATGTACATATACATTCATTTAAATACTACGACCTATACACATCCACACAACTGTTATTAGAAAATTCTCAGTTCTTCGTATATATACTCGTAAAGCAGGGAACCACACCTGAAATATGGATTTTCCGTTTTCAGATATTGGGTTTTGCCTCAGGGGCACAGATATATGTATTTACAATTTAGTGTACATATAATTTATATATATACAACTTAGTGGGCCATACCATAATTATCCAATTAATTTTTCCAGCGATGCATTAGATTTTTTGGGTCGGTAATGGAAAAGCTTGGTCGTCCAAGCCGTACAACAATTTTGTTTTCTCGATTCGATATTTTCGGACTTTTGAATATGTAGTAATGATTGGCTGATGAAAGTTTCCTCTAGATTTCTAATTTATTTGTCGAAAAGAACCCTCGTCAGAATTATGATGAACGAAGAAGTGAGGCGTAGTCTTATTTCCTGGGCGCCCATTTTTACAAATACATATGATGACAGCAAGGTTTCGTTCAAAAATTCATAAGGTCACAATAATTCAGTGCTACGCCCCTACTAATGAAACGACCGAGGAAAACAAAAACGCGTTCTACACTCATCTTAACTTAGTATGCAGAGGTGTTCCGAGAGCCGACATCATAATTTTAATGGAAGATCTCAATGCCCAAGTCGGATAGACAATTACGATCTGGAACGCGCGATGGGAAAAAATGGGGTCACGGAATTAAATTGGCGATTTGCTTGTCGAATTTCGTAACACTAATAGTCTTGTACTGGGTGGGAATGTGTTTAAACATAAGAATTGCAACAACCTGGGTGCATCCGGATGGTCAAATAGAAAACCAAATTGAGCATATCATGACTCAGCAGCGATGGAGGAAGTCAATGCGGGACGTTCGAAGAATCAAAAATGCTGACTAAGGAAGGAACTACCATTTGGTCCTCATGAGTCTCAAGCTACGAGCCGCAGGTAGTACAGCTACAACCACAGGGTGCAGCAAGAAGTTCGAAGTTCAATACGAATGCTTTAAGTGATCTCAACATATGTTGTAAGTTGTAACTATGTCACCACCATTAATGACAAAGTTTCGTCATTAAACGGAATTCAACATTCAACAATTAATGAGATAAGGGGTGATATAAAAAGTGTTTTTATGGAGGCTGAATCCGAAACTGTACCCAAGCGGAGGAGAGTCAGAGGCTCATGGATATCCGAATGGATACCTGGGATAAAATTGAAACTCGTAAATTGTTAAAGATGCAAATAAATGCCGAAGCTGATGTGAAACGAAAGGCTGAATTGCAAAGCAAGTATTGTCTAGCACATAAAAGATGGTATATCGATGTGTGAGAAATGAAGAGGGTGAGGTGAGATGGTCTCGCAGAAAATGAGGAAAACGCTGCAAGAATAGGAAATATGAGAGAATTGCACCTAATATCCACAGAAGTTGTCGGGAAAAATGCAACACCAATCATCCTGTAGAAGAGGATGAGGATGGCACACTTTTGGTATCAATTGAGGATCAGCAACGCAGGTGAGAGGATTTTGGGTATTGCTTAATTAGGATTGCGTTGAGCAGAGTCCTGAAGTGCCGCAGCTAAACGAGATGCGTAGATCTTATAGGGGTATTGACATCAAACCCCCTACAATACTCAAAGTCCAATCTTCAATAGCTCTTCTCAAAACCTACAAAGCAGCTGGACTTGACAGAATATCAGCCAAATTCCTGAAAGCTGACCTCGTCAAAATTCTACACCCATTGATGAAAGCTGTGTGCAAAAATGGAATCTATCCCACTGACTGGAAGGATGGTGTGTTTGTTAAGTTGCCAAAGAAATGTGACCTTAACAATTGCACCAATTGGGGAGGTATAACAGTTTTGTCCGTTTTTCCAAAACTAATAGCAACTATCATTCTCGAGCGGATAAAGGTTATAATCGAGTTTACACTCAAGAGGCATCAAGCTGGTTTCCGAAGTAGGTGGTCGTGTCATATATCAACACAGCCTTACCTCATATTCGTGGGTTTTGAGAAGGCCTTTGACCGAGTCAACCGTGAATGTATATGGAGATCACTTCTTGGTGGGAGAATTCCTCCAAAAATTGTTGCCATAATTATAGAGTCCTTCAATAACACAAGATGTTTTGTTTTACAAAATGGGCAGCTACAGGGAGATGTTCTATTGCCAATTCTCTTTCTACTGTCTTTAGGCGATGTTTTGACGGCCAGCGTTGGAAGAGCGGAAAGGCAGCGCATTCAATGGACCACGTTTGAAAGGCTTAGTCACTTAGACTATGCCGATGATATATGTTTCTTGGCAAATAACAGCAGCGGGCTGAACAGCATGTGTCAAGCAGTGAAGGTGAAAGGAGAGTCAAGTGGTCAAAAAATTAATAGCAATATGACAAAAATAATGCTCACAGGCCGCTCCATACATAAGCGTTTTTTCTTCAGGAGATGCCAGTTGAAGAGATTGAACAATTTAACTACCGTGGAACTATTGTTTCAGCAAATGGTCGTACTGGTCTGGATGTTTTAAGTTTGAAAAATATAAAGCTCGTACAGCCTTCGGTTCTCTGCCCCAAATTTAGAAATCCAGTCAAATCTCATCACGCACTCAGTTGAGATTCATCAAATTCCATGTCAAATCCGAGCTATAATATGTTTGCCAAATCTGGAAAGTCGCTGCTACAATCTCCAGGAAATTGCAAGCTTTTGTGAGTCGCTGTAGACGCCATATTCTAAAAATTCGCTGGCCACAAATAATATCAAAAAAAATTGTTGCACAGGAAAAGTCAAGCACGGCCAAGGCCGTAGCCAGGAGGGGGATCGCAGGGGTTTGATCCCCCCCCGAAATTTTTGAGAAAGGCAATTGTAAATCATACTTTCCATTTTAGTATGAATTTTGTACTTAAATTTGTGCGATGGTTATTAATTAATTTAATTTGATTTAAGGCCGTGTACCAATTGCGTTAAAATTCTGGTTAAATTTGGTCCAAGTTAAATTTTATCCGTTTTTATAGGGGTGAATAAAATTTAAGGTTTTTGCTGTGTCAATTGAATTAAATGGGACTTTATTAGTTTTGTTGTTGTATTTTTTTTGTAATGACAGTTCGCTGAACAAATAATTCAGTTTGCAAAATAAATTATCATCTGAAAAAGTATTTTCAATAATTTTATTGATTCTTTTGCATTTTGAAGGATTTATTACAGGTAATTCAAACAAACGGGGAAGAGAATTTCGAATTTGTAGAAGGAGATCATTTGAAGTGCCGCAAATATTTACCTACGCTTGAAAATTTATACTTTGAAAAGAACCATCAGTCCCTATACAAATGAAAATATTGAATATTTCTTTGTTTTGATTTCTTGAGGTCATTATTCTAGGCCTTTGTCATTTGATTTTAGTTTTTTTTTTTAATCTTTCCCGAAATGATTCATGACTTCATGACTACAAAATAAAATATTTATCTACATTCATCTCCCTCACTCTTTCATGAGCATAGACATGTCAAAAATTAACCACTGGCTAAAATTTTACGAGCTCCTGAGCAGGTTAAATTTTGACGTCTATATTCACCTCAGTAATGTCAAAATTTAGCCATGGGATCAAATTTAACCAGGATTTTAACGCAATTGGCACACGGCCTAACTCACGTACTACATAATTTTTAATGAATATTGTAAAGGTACCTGTTAGTATATATATAAATATATATACTTTATTATAAAAATACTTTGTAATTCTAACTTTATTTTTGTTTGTATAATTTTGTTGAAGTTTAATATTTTTAATTTAATTATTCGATCATACTTTTTTGTACAATAAACATCATGTTTATATTGTTTCTTATATAACTTATTATTATTTGGATTTTCCCAGAACAGCAACTCTAAAATTCTAATAGGTTATGGGCCCAGGACTCCAATATATATAATAAGAGATATTTTTGAAATTAACATTATAGCAGAAAAAAGAATATTTTCAAAATGGAAGATGCTAGATCGATTTTCAAAAAGTTGAATAACAATAATAGCCTATTGAATAGACCTTTTAAAAAGGAACAATTACGTGCAAGGGTTTTTATTATTGAATATGTTTGTTTGGCCCATAAGCATGCTTAAAACCGAAAATGCTACTAAATTCACCCATGCGTTTCTGAGAGAATGGTCACACTGGCCACTTTTCAGTATTGTTGGTATAACTCGAAAACTAAGCCGTATTTGACAATTTTACATTTAATACTTTTTGTTCAAAATTAAATTTTCTATCAAAATGGATATTTTGGAAAATTTCTTAAAAAATTTAAGCAGCAAAAATAAACAAAAACCAACATAAAAAAAATCGAAAAATCAAAGATTTTTAATTTTTTTTCTAAATTGCGCATAACTTTTTTCGGAGCAAAGATACGCTCAAGACATGCATTAACAAAATAAACTGGAGTTTAAGTGCTTTAATATGACATGTTAAAAAAGCCATATTATTGGAAAATTGACAGATATATATCCATTCAAACTTTACCATTTCTTATCATTTTTCACAGTTTTTTCCCTAAAGCCTATTTTTTGGTACTTTATGACAAATTTAACGTTCCTGGCAACTAGTAACAAATCTTATGTTAATCGGACCAACCGTTCGGTCTGTAGGTCTGAAAGCATTAAGAAACAGCCGAAAAACGAAATTGCGAACTTATATCCTTTTTATAAATTCTCTATAGTTCTAATGTCATTTTATATCGAAATTTTTATTTCGAACATTTTTACGAAAGTGAAATTTGCCATATTGTACCGAAAAAGGGACTTTCGGGCCAAAACTGCGAAAAATTATAAGAAATGATAAGGTTTGAACGGGAATATCTCTGTCAATTTTGAACAAATATTAATTTTTGGACATGCCATATTAAGGCCTTAAGTCTCTACTTTATTTTGTCAGTGCATATATTGACCCTATCTTTGCTTCAAAAAAAGTTATGCATAATTTATAAAAAAATTTAGATATCCTTGATTTTTGGATTTTTTTTAGGTTGGTTTTTGTTAACTTTTCCTGCTTAAATTTTTTCGTAAAATTTTTTGAACTATCCATTTCAATAGAAAATTTAATTTTGAACAAGAAGTATTATAAGTAAAATTGTCAAATTCGGCTTAATTTTCGAGTTATACCAAAAATACTGAATAGTGGCCAGTGTGACCATTCTCTCAGAAACGCATGGGTGAATTTAGTAGCATTTTCGGTTTTAAGCATGCTTATGGGCCAAACAAACATATTCAATAATAAAAACCCTTGCACGTAATTGTTCCTTTATACCCCTCATTTTCCGGTCTATTCAATAGGCTATAATAATTATCAAACATGGAAGTACAGGATGGAATTATTACTAATCAAAGAAGATCTTTGGGATGTAGTCAATGAAGAAAAACCTAGTACTGTTGATGCAAAATGGACTTTGAAAGATGGCTCGTGCTACAATTGGACTTGCTGTGGAAGATTCTCAACTTATGCATATTCGAAAATTGAATACCGCTAGAGAATGCTGGTTTGCTCTAAGGAAAGCACATGAGAAGGCAACGCTTTCAAACAAAGTCATGCTGTTGAAGAAATTATGTCGAACGCAACTCAAGGACGGACAACCCATGGAAGATCACATCTGTGAAATGCTAGATGTTGTGGATCGCCTTGTTGGATTAGGCGAGCAATTAGCAGATCATCTTGTTGTTGCCTTTCTCTTAGGAAGTTTGCCGGACGATTACAACTCTTTAGTAACTGCTCTTGAAGTCAGAAAAGACGAAGATTTAACTTTGGATCTAGTAAAAGAGAAGCTGATCCAAGAACATAAGAGGAAAATTGAAGAAACTTCAAGAGAATCATCGGAAGATGCAGCATTGAAAACAATTAACTTCAAGATCAAATGTTATTCCTGTGGGAAATTCGGACACGTAAAAAAGGATTGCCCAAACAAGATACTTGAATCGAAGAAATACAATTACAAGGCTAAAAAGACTACCCAAACAGTAAAATCTGGTACTGGTGAGTACAACGAAAATGATTTTGAATTACATATGTTTCAGTTCGACTTCAAATAAAATGGATTCTGCTTGGTATATTGACTCAGCCGCTACATGCCATATGTGCAATGATGACAATTTTTTCAAAAATTTAAGTAGACAGTCTGGTGATTGCATTTATTTAGCAAATGGAAACAAGATTGAAGCAAAGGGTTCCGGTGATGGTGTATTACACTGTCAAAATAAACCAATATCTGTTAGGAATGTGCTTTATGTACCTGAGCTAGATGGTAATTTGCTTTCAGTCAGAAAACTTGAACAAAGTGGTTGGCAAGTTCTATTTAAGGACGAGATTTGTGAATTAACTTTTCAAGGTAGAATTTATGCAACAGCGAGTTTACACAAAAACCTTTATAAGCTGAATGAAGACGACTACGTTCGAAAGGTAATGGAAACTGAAAGGGAATGTATCCACACTTTTCATCGTCGATTTGGTCATCGTGAGAAAAATAGCATAAGAGAAGCAATTGAAAAATTATTTAGTAACTGGAGTTGAACTCAAAAATTGTACATGTTTGGATAATTGCGATTCATGTTTACGAGGTAAAATGTCGAGACCAGAGTTTCCAAAACAGACAAAAAACAGATCAAACAATATCTTGGACCTCATTCACGCTGATTTATGCGGACCAATGAGGGAAACGACTCCAAGTGGAAGCAAATATTTTTTGACCATGATTGATGACTACAGTAGGTACTGTGTTGTTTATTTCTTGAAAAACAAAACTCAAACAATGGACAAAATAGTTGAATTTGTAAATCAAGTAGAGAACTATTTTGGAAAAACAATAAAAATTTTACGAACTGATAGAGGTGGGGAATTCACTAGCAAGAAACTGAAGGACTATTTTAAAAATAAAGGCATTCAACATCAGTTAACAGCGCCTTACACGCCCCAACAGAATGGTGTCGCAGAGCGAAAGAACCGAAGTTTAATGGAAATGACGCGATGTATGCTAATAAAATCTGGATTAGAAAGAAAATATTGGGCAGAAGCATTAAATACCGCGAATTATTTACAAAATAGATTGCCATCAAAAGCTACAGTGAAAACGCCATTTGAATTATATTTTTCAAGACCACCTGCAGTGGAAAACATACGAATTTTTGGTTGTTTGGCATATCATTACATTAATAAGAAACTTCGACATAAGCTGGAAGATGTGTCGAAGAAATATGTGCTTGTTGGTTTTGTGATGAATCAAAGGCATATAGATTGTTAGATATGAAAACATCAAAAATAATCATATCAAGAGATGTCAAGTTTAATGAAAATATAAATGCCAATTTCGAGAAATTCAAGAAATACTCGGATATGACCGAAAATGATGATATTGATGATATTTTTCTAGTAAATATCAGTAATAACCATGTACCAACAAATGACAATCTAGCAATAAACGCTATTGAAAATGATCAAAATGTTGAAGATTCTGAATATGATACTTCTGAAGAAAATAATGAAGATGGCGAAAACGTTGAAGATTCTGAAAATGATTCTTCTGAAGAAAATAATCAAGATTTTGAAAATATTAACACAATAGAAACAAGAAGAGATTCTGAAGACAGTAAAAGGACTTCATTAAGAGAAAACAAAGGTATACCTCCGAAAAGATACGGTTATTTAGCAGCTTATCCAGATGAACCTACAACATATAAAGAAGCATTAGAAAGTCCTGACAGTGTGCAATGGATTTGTGCTATGGAAGAAGAACTGCAGGCTATGTATGCAAACAATACTTGGGAGCTTGTGATGGAATTGCCAAAGGATAGGAAAGCTATAAACTGTAAATGGATATTCAAAATCAAAACATTGGCTGATGAATCAAAAAGGTACAAGGCAAGACTTGTAGCAAAAGGCTTTTCACAGAAATATGGTCAGGACTACGACCAAGTCTTTGCACCGGTAGTGAAGCAGACAACACTACGAACTCTTTTGGCGATTGCATCATTGGAAAACATGATAATACAACACATAGACGTAAAGACAGCATTTTTAAATGGCGACCTTGAAAATGAAATTTATATAAAGCAACCAACAGGATTTATACAACATGAAAAGGAAAATTTGGTATGTAAATTGAATAAAAGTATTTATGGTCTAAAGCAGTGTTTTTCAAACTTTTTGAGTACGCGACCCCTTTGTTATATTAAAAACATTCTGGCGACCCCCACATTCATAATAATACTTTGTCAGTTATTTGAAAAGCGACATGAATCGAGCCCATCAAAATCTTTTCAAACAGAGCTCAGATAGTTGTCAAAAGGTAAGGTATTTTTAGATTTAGAGCCTACAGCAGATTTTGGGTGATTGATAACAAAAAAAAGAAGTAAAGGCATCGAAAGCTTCCTTAAAGGCTATTCAAAAAATCGAAGTCTTGTTGTCCACAACCGGGGCCTTAGTGATAAAACAGTGAATTGAAAAAAGTATGAATGCAACCTCGAGAGTAATCGTGTAAGCCGAAATTGAATTTCATTCCTCCCAATATAAGCTCCTCGGATCCCATATCAAGGAATCTGAGATAATTTGAGTATATAGTTCAACCTGCCAGACTGTGAAAAAAAACGTTTTTCACTTGAAATTTTAAATTTTTTAAACGGTCTGGAAGGGCGAACTAAACACTCAAATGGTCTCGGATTCCGTGATATGTGATCCGAGGAGCTTATTTAGGGAAGGGTGGAAACCAACTTCGGCTAACACGATTACCCTCGAAATTGCATTCAAACTTCATTTTTTGCTTTCACTCACACCCGAAATCTGCGGTGGGCATTAAAAGCTGACTTATTGATGTTTGTACAAGATTCAAAATCGAGATAATCAAATTACAACTCCAAGGGATACAAGAAAATATTTTGACTGCAAAAGACAAACTCAGAGAACAGAGAAAAAATTTATTATTTTTTCCCTGGGTTCAGAAAATTTACGACGAAATTTCATCACATGAATCCATGGCATGACATTAAGCCCTCACAGTTCTCTCATGCGAGTTTGCATAATTAGGAGAAAAAACTATTAAGTGACTTTCCAGAACTCTTTTCCGAAGGTGGAAATGGACAGAGATAGATACTCAATCCTTTTTTGAATATATCATTCCATCTGGCCGGTTTTCAATCGGTAAAGTTAATAGAAAATCTTATTTATTTAGCCGCAGATGGTATGCTCTGAATTCAATGTAAAAACCATTGAGTATTTCTGGAAAAAAGAGAAGAGAAGAGAAGATGAAAATATTTAGAGCTGGCAAAAGAGGCTTTAACATGGTTAGTGCCATTCACCACTTCATACCTATATGTGAATAACTCATGTTATCTTCCTTCAACAGGAAAATGCTTTAATTGTTAACACCTCAAAGATACAACCAAGTTTTGAACATTTAATAAAAGAAAACCTTTTTTAGTTCCTTGTACCTGGCTTGTGACCGCGGCCCCCCTAATTATTCTTCGCGACCCCTTAGGGTCACGACCCACAGTTTGAAAAACACTGGTCTAAAGCAATCAGCAAAATGCTGGAATCAAAAGATTAATTCAACTTTAATTAATTTTGGATTCAGAAGGGGTAAGGCTGATTGTTGCTTGTATGTTAAAGGCAATAAGGAAAAAGTTATTTATGTATTAGTTTATGTTGATGACATCCTGGTTGTTGCGAAAGAAAAGAATTTGGTCTTAGAAACAATTGACGAAATTAGAAAACATTATGAAATCACTGACATGGGAAATTTGAAATTATATCTTGGAATTCAAATTGAAATGAAAAATGGAATATATTATATGCACCAAGAAAAGTACATACAGAAAATACTTAATATATTTAACATGACAAATGCCAAAATATCCAAAATACCGTTAGATACTGGATATTTCAAAAGTTCAACAGCAGAAGATAAACGTTTAGACGACAATGAGTTATATCGGAAAGCTATTGGTTCACTTCTCTATCTTTCTGGAAATACAAGGCCAGACATAGCAGCAGCTGTTTCAATCCTTAGCAGAAAAGTATCTTGTCCCACTCAACGTGATTGGAACGAAGTTAAGCGAGTTTTAAGATACCTGAAAGGAACTCAACAGCTACAGCTTTGTGTTGGATGTAACGAAAAACAATTGAAACTTGTTGGATATGCCGATGCCGATTGGGCTGGAGATACAAATGGCCGAAAATCTACAAGTGGATATTTATTCAAATTGGGAAAAGCTACAATCAGTTATGCGAGTAGAAAGCAAGGACTTATTGCATTATCATCAACTGAAGCAGAGCTTGTTGCTTTAGCAGAAGCAACCCAAGAACTTATTTGGCTGAGAACATTATTTCAAGACCTACAAGTTAATATACAAGATATTACAATGTTTGAAGATAATCAAAGTTGCTTAGAACTATTGGACTCCGAGAAAATAAATCCTAGGACAAAACATATAGATGTAAAATATTATTTTCTTCGTGATATTAAACAATCAAAAGAAGTTAAATACATTTACTGTCCAACGGAAGAAGTGATTGCAGACATTCTTACAAAGCCTTTGCAAAATATCAAACAATCAAGACTCAGAAGTTTGGCTGGTCTTATTTTAAATAAAAAGGAAGTAAGAATTAATAATGAAGTATTTATTAAGAAGGGGTGTTAGTATATATATAAATATATATACTTTATTATAAAAATACTTTGTAATTCTAACTTTATTTTTGTTTGTATAATTTTTTTGAAGTTTAATATTTTTAATTTAATTATTCGATCATACTTTTTTGTACAATAAACATCATGTTTATATTGTTTCTTATATAACTTATTATTATTTGGATTTTCCCAGAACAGCAACTCTAAAATTCTAATAGTACCTACCTACCTTGATGATTTCTTAAGTCAGCTTAAAATGAGACTTGTGTATTCTGATTCCCTTAAGTCTTGGCAAAAATGAACAAAAATTTAAAGAACAAAACTTCAATTTTTAAAAAATTTTGGATCGTGACAATTTAAAGTTAAAAGACTGAATGCATGATATGGTAGACAAAATGCCATACATAACATGATTCACATACACAAGCTTATTAAAATTTTCGCGACTCTAACGGTTTTAACATACACACCGGAAAGAAATTTTTCGACAGTGAAACGTCTAAAAATTGACCTAAGAGATTCTACCAATGAAGATAAACTTTTAGGATTGGAGTAAATGTCAGTTCATCGACAAATTGAGAATTGAGACTCACACTGAGGCAGTTATCATATGGGAGGAATCTATTCGTCATAGGAGTGAGTTTTGCGCAAACAATTAAATGTTTGACGATAAAGCATAGTTTACAGTCCCCATACAAAAGAAAAATCAAATTATTCAAAACAATTTTGCACCTATTCTGTGCTTAATTTTATATAATACTTTAGGCACAAAATGTTTGCCTTTGCCTAAGCTACCCATTGAGTCATTAATTAACCTCTATTAATAAATTATAGGCTTAAAATGGAAAAAAAAAGTTTTGGATGCAAAAACAATTTGCATGCAAATAATGCTGTGAGGTGAATATATTTTTTTTCGGGAGCGTAAATATTTGATATTCACCACTTTATCTCACGCGAAACAATTTCCCAATTATTTTGCAGTTCTATGACGCCAATGGTTCCTTTTAGCATGAAACTGTTAACCAATCAAACAAAAGAGTAATTTTGTACTTCACCTCAACTCAATCATTTTTGGCATGCGAAAATATTTGCATAGATTTTCGCACAGGAACTGTAAGCTAGGCTTTGTATTTTGCTTTACTATAAAAAAAAAACCTTTACAGCACAGACATTTTTTCTTTGAAAACATTTTTTTCACCACCAAGCGTTTTCTTTTCTTTACTCAAAAGAACCGTTTACTTAGCTTAAATGGTGAAAAAAAATTTCGAAAAAGTATATCCCCCCCCGACATAATTGTCTGGCTACGGCCTTGAGCACGGCTGGCTGGCAGGTTGGAAGACTAAGAACAACATGGAAATCAACTGTCTTAGCAGAAGAAGGTCCCAGAAAAAGACGTGGCTACAGTTAAAACATCTTGCAGCAGACCGTGAAGGATGGAAACGATTTGTTGGCGGCATAGAGCGGGGTTAAAGGACTTGATGATAAAAGAGCCTAAATTACACAGCTTTACAAATACTGTTGAAGAAGAACTGTACAAATTTGTATGCGATCGATGGGGGTAGTGCAAATGCAACGCACATTATCAAAAAATGCTTTTTTTTTAAATCAACTGTCTTTCTTAAAGTGACTAACCCAACCTTACAGTAGGGATTCAGACGTATAGGTCACCTCACCGGATGATATGACGGAAATCACTTTTTGAACTTATCATTTTTGTTTCTAATAATTTTATTTTGATCCTCAAACGAAACGTTAGGTACCTACTACATTATAGCCTAAGCTATTGGTTAAGGTCTAGACAGGCACAAAGACGATTGGAATTATTTTCGAAAACCACTTATTTTCTTCTTCATTATCATACAATACACCTCAAAGCTCACAACTATGCAACCTTTGTTATAGCAAAACACCTTTATTCATAACACAAGACTTCTGCTTGTCATTATACACTCTTAAAACTTCTGTCACGAAAAATAATAAAGATACTTTCGGTTCTTAGCTTTTGAGACGAACAAATATTACTTAAAGAACCGAAAATTTGCCTTCTGAAGATGCAGTAAATTTTTACGATATTAAAGCCTACGCTCGTCGCATCGCAACGTGAGTGAAAATTTCTTCAGATAAGCACGTCCGTCGTAGTGCTTCTGAAAATAATTCGACCCTTCACTTTATGTAGATCAATATTTATGTACCTTTAGCCAGAACAGAACATTTAATTTTTCTGCGAACTTCTTTCCTGTTTTACCGTTGTTATCTTAAACAATTTAAAGCAAACAACTGGGTTGATTTTCGAAAAAATTAAGTTTATCCCCAGGGTAAAGTCAATATTACGTCTTTTACTCTTCCATGACAAGCTTCCAGAAGACGAAAAGTATGAAATTTCATTCCACTCAGTTGGTCTCCCTACAGATTCGGATACTCAAAAGGGACTTTAAGGATACCACGAAGCTACAATTTAAATGTTTATTCAATATTCATTGCGTCCCCGAACTTGGCTTTAATGCAAGCACGCAATCCCTATAACGTTAAACGTTTCTCGGGGCTTTATGGCATCTGTAAGGCTGAAAGTTCTGTCTCTCACAAGGAGCCGTCAAATCACTTACTACACTACCTACGCTACAAAGGAACTGTGGGAAGGATATGTAAGTGTTCATTATTCATAATCTCAGAGAGAGGTAAGATGAGTAGATGCCACTGAGACCGTTATTAAAGGTATTCACAATGCTGCGTAGCATGTCAAGTGTCTTCTATACTGACAAGTGTTGCCTTTAACTTCTTATTATTATAATGTATTGTCTACATTATTATGTTTTCTTTTGTAAAGAAAAACTTTATGATGAGTGGGAGAAGCCAGAAACGACCCCACAAGTTGTTGATTAAATCAACTTACATACATACATTATGTACATTAGGGTGGGCGCTATATGGTTTTTTTGAGTTATTGTATTTGGATGGGACTAAACCAGCTCCAAATAAAGACAAAAAAATCCCTAATCCTTTCAGATTTTTATATTCATCCCCTATAGTCACTGAAAGGGTTAATTAAATTCCCTACTTTTGTTTGCATAGATACTGATTGATTGCGATGATTTGCGTTAAATGTACCAAAGATACAGAACATAGGTTGGAAGTAGGCAAAACTAAATTCCATGGTAGGGGGTAATATTTCCCCACGCTTGGGCAGGAGGGGCAATTTTATAAAAAAAATTACCTAAATAGAAAAAGAAAATTAATTAGAAAAACGGCTACTACAGCATTATTTTGTAGCTCTTTGGAAAGCGAGAAGTCCATTCTTATGGTTTATTTTCAAAAAAAAGGCAACACTTGTCAGTTTCTTGCCAAAGCTGTTTATCTAAAAAACTTCATTTGAAAATAAACCATAAGAACGGAATTCTCGATTTCCAAAAAGCTACAAAACAGTACTGTAGGTGTTGCCGTTGTTTTTTAAATCATTTTTCGAATGTATATAATTTTTTTATAAAATTGCCCACAAGAAAAAAATCCCCACTTGGATAGGAGTGGGGATTCTTTTCTTGTCTACTTCCAATCTACAAGCTCCGATTTTTGTGACTGATTTTACGCAAATCACCTAGTATATGCAAAACGAAGAGGAATTTAATTAACCCCTACAGCGACTAATGGGGCTGAAAATGAAAGTCTGAAAATAGGTATTTTTTTTTCTTCATTTATAGCCGATTTAGGTTCATCCACGATGATCTTTTTTTTTAACGACCACCCTAATGTACATAGTCCTTTTGTAATCAAAGGAGAAAATGATAAAGGTATATCTTAATTCCGGTAAAGTCTCTTACACACATACTATACGAGGTAGATAATTATATACTTTATATGCTTGCCAAAGGAAAAAGAATAGGACATTCGGGTTATTAGCCAGTTTATCAAGGATAAAACAAATAAAACTAAATGCGTGTCCATGTCCACTATGGACTAGTCTGAGTGAAAAGTTATTCCAAGTAATTAAGACGTAATTACAAATGTAAAGCCCGAAGAAATAAGGTTTTTTCATAAAACCGTGTGTTAGTTTTGATTAAAAGATCGGTAGCAAGACGGAAAGGGAAATGGCCAAAAAATAAATCTTCCGTGTAGAAAGGATGGTCATTCTGACATTCTGGGTATATTAATTAAAGTCATTTATTTTTTTATTTATTTCAACTGTAGACAACAACTAAATAAATAAATAAATAAATTTTTATTTCTGACTTAATTGTTCTATCGTTGGATGCTGCTTTGAATTAAATTTGTTTATTGTTTTTGTTAAAGGTTCCTTAAGGATTGAAATAAAACTAGCAGCAATAGTGTATTGTAACTGCTAAAATAAAAAATATTTATTGAACAAAAGGTAAAATAGGAAATAGTCCAGTATAATTTAGTCATAGCTCCTATGGGAATTTAACAAAACGTCTTGTTATCATTAGAGTTCTTTTTAGAAAGCTTAAATCCAAGTTCTCGACCATCAACCCTTTGTAGAGTTCCCGCCATCTTGGTTTAAAGAGTTTAAACAAACCCCTATTCAGATGGCCTACCTGCGGAACTCTTCGATCCTTTGTCCTGCAATAACTACAGAGGCATATCCCTGCTTAATGTTGCCTACAAGATCCTATCAAAAGTACTATGTGAGCGTCTAAAACCTTTCTGCAACACTATGATTGGTACGTACCAGTGTGGCTTCAGACCAGGCCGATCAACGATAGATAAAATCTTCATATTGAGGCTAATCCTGGAAAGGAACAACGAATTTCAAGTCGACGAGACCCACCATCTATTCATCGACTTCAAAGCCGCATATGATAGCATAAGTCGCCAAGAGCTTCTATTGGCGATGTCGGAACTCGGGATCCCAAAAAAACTGATCCAGCTATACCACATGACGTTACAAAATACGCGGTGCAACGTGCAAATGCCTAACAGCTCATCCGAGTTATTCCAGACGTGTACAGGGCTCAGACAAGGAGATGCGCAATCATGTGATTTCTTCAACCTAATCCTGGAGCAGATAGTGCGCAAGGGTGGTGTTAACATGGAAGGCACTATCTTCAATAGGCCTTCTCAACTACTTGGCTATGCGGACGACATCGACATCATCGGCTGCTCCAAGGGAGCTGTACTTGAAGCAATCACAGCTATTGATGAACAAGCGAAAGGCTTTGGTCTTGAAGTGAATGAGGACAAAACAAAATATATGCTAAGTTAAGGATTACGTGACAATTAAGGATTACGTGATTATGAGTAAGAACAGTTGCTCATAAACAGTCTGGAAATAATGAAAATGAACAATGTTCTCAAATTTCAATTATGGAAAAGTAATAAAATATTAAACATAAGTAAATGACTAATTGTAAAGAACTCTTTGTTCTCATTAAGTATAAATAGTACTCCAATAAGGGAGATAAGTTTATGTTTTGTTTGAAACCGAAAGTGATCGGTTGTGTTTGTTTTAGCATCTTAATTAAATAAAATCTTTTTTAAAACTTACTTAATGTAAGTAGCTTTTTAATTGGCGACCGTGACAGGACAGGTATTCTGAAAACCTAAAAATACAAAGTAAGGTTGAATATCTGCCGAAACGTGTTTAAGTGCGTGAGGAAAAAAAGAAAACCCAAAACTTAAAAATATATAAGTATCCTTCAAAGAAAGGAGAAAATAGAAAAGAAAGTATCCAAAGAAAGGAGAAAATTTTGTTGTTGTATTCCAAAAAAAAAACATCCCTAAGTGAAATAAAAAAGGAAAAAATAAAAAATGCCAAATAAGTCCCCCGTGACCCGAGTAGAAATAAGATTATATCTGCTACAAGGCCAAAATCAATCCTACACGAAAGACCTAAAAAACATGATTAATGAGAGGATACAGAGAGAGGCACCAATTGATAATAGAAACTAATAAAAATTTATATAAAAAATCGATAGTGTGAAAGAAAACAAAAAAACCCCGATCAACAAAAATTTGAATTATCAAATTAAAACAAGTGTAAAAGTGAAGTTCATGGAAAATAGTGACAATCCTAAAGAGACTAAATACAAAAATAGACAATTCATCAATAGAGTGGAGAAAATAAAGGAGATATTCCGGAAAGCAGAAGAAGACATCAGGAATAACAACCTATAAAATCAGGGACGACCAGGGAAAACTACAAAAGAAGAATTCAACATGTCTACATCCAGATTTTATGCGTAAGAATTATTTAGTAAATTATAAAATATAAAAATATTGGAAAAATCGTATTTAAATATAAGTATATATATAAGGAAAAGACAATTTATATTAAAGGCAATTTATATTAAATTTAAAGATCCCTTCAATAATTTTTATTTACATCCTGGACGAATTTATTAAAAATTTTGAGTCATTGTCATTAAAAATGCCCGCGATTACTGAAGATTTAGTGGCTAGGTTGATAGCAACCAATACTGCATCGCTGAAGGCAGATGTACAATCTCTAAAAACAACGCTAGAAACATTGACAAAGGCAAATGTAGTGACAGACTACTCAATTCAGACTATTTCAGAGGAAATCATATGTAACGAAACACTTGATGTAATCAAGTCCCTACCGGAATTTTCGGGTATAAACCCTAATTCATACGTTAGTTGGCGCGAAGCTGCTAACAATTCCATATCACTGTACCTTAAAGGAAGCCGCAAATACTTTGCTGCTCTTACAATCCTTAGGAACAAGATTACGAATAATGCCAATGACATTCTAACAAATCATGGCACCGTGTTAAATTACGACGCAATCATTTCAAGACTTGACTTCGCTTATGCCGATAAGCGGCCTGCTCACATAATTGAACAAGAAATGAGTGTTCTACGACAAGGTAATTTGTCCATAATTGAATTCTACAATGAAGTTAACAAGAAATTAACTCTCTTGATTAACAAAACTATCATGACACACGGTACAGATACCACCTTGACAAAAGAATTAAATAAGATGAATCGTAAAAACGCATTACGAATTTTCATGACTGGCCTAAACGGTCAACTATCTAATATAATGTTTTCCATTTCACCTGAGGACCTACCTTCAGCCTTAGCTAAAGCACAAGAGTTAGAGTCTAATAATGTTAGAGCAAACTTCGCTCTTCAATTCAATCGCACCCATACAAATAATCTGAATCAAAATCCACGAAATATTCACTCGAATAATAATCTGAGATTTCCTTCTCGGAACCCAAACCAGATCCAAACTAGAAACAACAGACCAGAGCCAATGAACTTGGGCAGTTCAGCTCATCGACCAATAACTTGGCAGGAGCAAAGAAATTTTGACCAACAAAAGCGAAATTTCAATCCTTTTGCTCAAAATAATGATAACCATTTTCGTCAATACGCTAGACCAGTGTATAGAAACAATTACCAACCCCTAAATCCATTTCAAGGAGACAAAAGACCCCATGAGAGTGCACAACGTAGCGCACAACCTCCAATCAAATTAGAACGAGTCAACAATATAAATGAGGAAGCTTTTTTAGACGAGCGCCCGGATTACCATTCATATTCAGGAACGGTCCCTATGGAAAGAGAATAAAAATTTTAATAGATACAGGTGCTACCAGCTGCTACTGTAGGCCTAATACCTTAAAACACAGAGAAAAGTTAGTAATAAATAAAAGAGTTAAGACAATAAATGGCTTCACAACAATTACACATTACTATAATGTTCTAATGTTTGATAAATATGTTAGGTTTTATGAAATAAATAATTTAGAATCAGATTTACTAATAGGATGTAATTTATTAAAAAGTTGCGGAGTAAAAATAGATTTCGAAAGGAAATTACTAATTTACAGGAATAAATTAGAAAAACTATTTATACCAGAAGAGAAAGGTGGACATTTAAATTCAATTCAAAAAACAGAAAATATTGAGGAGTTAAGTGAAAATATAAGAAAAACAATTAAAGATCTTCATTCAAGAATAGATATTCAATTGCCATTTAGAACAGACGTTAGAGCTGAGATTCGAACAACTGTTGAAACTCCTATATGGAGTAAACAGTATCCATACCCATTGTCGGCAAATAATTTTGTTAATAAAGAAGTAAAAAAATTATTAAAGGAAGGAATAATAAGGCCTTCTAAGAGTCCGTATAACTCACCAGTGTGGGTTGTTTCAAAAAAAGGAATGAATGAAGACGGAACACAGAAAATGAGGTTAGTTATAGATTTTAAAAAGTTAAACGAGAAAACAGTCTCCGATAAGTATCCTATTCCCGATACTAACGTTATTTTATCGAATTTAGGAAAAGCAAGATATTTTACCACATTAGATTTAGAATCAGGATTCCACCAAATAAAAATGAAATCCGAGGATATAGAAAAGACAAGCTTTTCTGTAAATAATGGTAAATATGAGTTTGTAAGAATGCCTTTTGGTTTGAAAAATGCACCGGGCATATTTCAAAGAGCCATGGACGATATATTAAGAGAATATGTCGGAAAAATTTGTCATGTATACATCGATGATATAATTGTATACTCTGAAACTTTAGAGCAACATTCTAAAGATCTTGAGAAAATAATAAACGTTTTACGGGAAGCAAATATGAAGATTTCTCTTGAAAAATCGAAATTTTATGAGAAAGAAGTTGAATTTTTAGGATATAAAGTAGGCTATAATATAATTAAAACAGACCCAAATAAAATAGAAACAATAAAGAATTATCCTATTCCCAGAACGCTTAGACAACTAAGAAGTTTCTTAGGACTCACTGGATATTACAGAAAATTCATCAAAAACTATGCAGGAATCGCGAAACCTTTGACAAAGTATTTGGCGGGAGAAAATGGAAAAGTATCCCAATACATATCAAAGAAAACGGAGATATGCTTAGACGAAGAAGCTACGCAAGCTTTCGAAAATCTTAAGAAACATTTAATAAATGAAATTGAGTTAGCTCAGCCGAATTTCAATAAGAAATTTGTTTTAACGACTGATGCCTCCAACGACGCAATAAGCGGAGTGTTATCACAGGAAGATAAACCTATTACGTTTATATCCAAAACATTGAACAGTACCGAACAAAATTATGCAACTAATGAAAAAGAGTTATATGCAATCGTATGGGCATTAAAAAACCTTCGAAACTACCTCTACGGAGTTTCCAATCTAGAAATCCATACTGACCATCAACCTTTAACCTTTGCAGTTTCTCCACGAAACCCGAATACTAAAATGAAAAGATGGCATGCTATAATAGAAGAATATGCTCCAAAAATTATTTATAAACCAGGTAAAACAAATGTAGTAGCAGATGCACTATCGAGACAAAATTTAAACCATATGACTGATAGTTCCTCCACGGACAATACAGTACATTCTGCAGAAAGTAGCGATAACGAACAAATTCAAAATACGAATAAACCATTAAATGATTTTCGCCAACAAATATTGTTAGCTTCAGGTAGATTTACAGCACATGAAAGAATCCAAAATTTCCCTAACAAAACTCGTCATATCATAGAATATGATACACCAGACAACTTAATGATTATACTTAAGGAATATTTACAACCAGGAGTTGTAGCAATTTATTGCACCCCCGAAGACTTGTACAAAATTAAACCCAAACTTTTAGAAACTTTTAGTAACAAATTTCTTGTTACCAAGTCATTCCCTAATGACATTATTCGCAAAGACGACCAAGCAGACATTGTTAACCAAACACATTGCAGAGCACACAGAAATTACAGGGAGAACATAAAGCAAATCCATGACATGTACTATTGGCCAAATATGCGTAAACAATTTAAAGAATATGCCAGAAATTGTGAAATCTGTAACAAAACGAAGTATGATAGACATCCACAATTAGTACCAATTGGAGAGGCTCCAATCCCAAAAGCGGAAGGGGAGTTCCTCCACATCGACATTTTTTCCGCAGAACGAGAAAAATATCTTACATGTATTGATGCATATTCAAAATTTTTATTAATCAAACCCCTTGAGGACAAACTTAACTTAGAAAACAAAGTTTTAGAATTTCTCCAAACCTTTCCCAACTGCAAGAAGATAACTTTAGATAATGAAAGAGGATTTAGATCAGCAGTATTTAAAAATCTAATGGATAGATTAGGTATCCAGCTTTATTTCTGCACACCAGCCCATACACTTACAAATGGACAAGTAGAAAGGGTACATTCAACTTTAATTGAGTTAACAAAGTGTTTAAAAGAAGAATATGAAATTATAGATACAACAGAAGCGTTATTAAGGGCAGCTCAACAATATAATCAATCCATACACTCTATAACAAATGCAAAACCGTTTGAAATTCTTTTTAACAAAATACCACATAATGAAGTCACAACAAAATTAGAAAAAGCTCAACAGAAAAAGTTAGATAGAGTTAACTGTAAAAGGAGGATTAAGAACTACAAACCTAAACAAATTATCTACGAAAAAATATTACAGTTTAGAAATAAGAATAAAATGATGAATAGATATAGGAAACAAAAAGTAGAATTAGATTTAGGGAAAAAGATCAAAACAAAAAACCGAATAATACATAAAGACAATATTAAAAGTTAGTATTTTATATTTCAGGATATTGGCCTTCATAACACATTTTACATTAATAAAAACAAAAACCGACATAGTGGATTACACAAGAGAAAATTATTTATTATTAGAAAACGGCAATACTGCTCTCTACACAGATTTTGGAAATATTTATCATGTAACCCATCTCTCATATTTTGAAAAAGTAATAGCAGAAGCTACTGCTGAAATCGAAAGAAACCTTTATTTTAATTCAGCACCTAAGGAACATGATGATAGCAACCTTGACATTACAAAGGATACTGACGTTTTAATTATAAAAACATTACTAGCACAATTACGTACGACGAATAGATACAAACGAGGGATTAATGAAATAGGTACAATTTGGAAATGGATATCAGGATCTCCTGACCATGACGACTTAGTCCTCATAGACAATAAAATATCTGAACTAATTACGAGTAATAATAAACAATTTGTAACAAACTCTGAGATTTTTAGTGCAATTCAAAAATTATCGGAATCTCTGCACGAGATAGAGAATGACGCACAATTGAGATTAGTTAGAGAACGTAATAAATTAATTGTAATTGAATTACAAAACATAGTGCAAACAATTGCATTAGCTAAAACAGGAACCCTAAATCCTGCTATTTTAAACTTACAAGACATTAAAGAAATCACTAGACACGAGCACGGAAGTATGACAATGACAGATTTAATGGATGTTTCTGAATTCAAAATTTTACAAAACGACGAAATAATAGTAGTCCTAATAAAATACCCCATAATAATTCAAAATTGTAAATTATTTGAAACTAGGGCCATAAGCCAACCTGATGGTAAATTGGAAATTGAAAAAGAAATTGCCAAATGTGAAAATGAATTTTTAAATGTTAAAAATTGTAAAATAGAGTTAAGATATAGTTTTTGTAAATTAAGTAATGAAACGACATGTTTATCTAATTTATTAAATAATGAGAAAGCTGTTTGTAACAAAATAAAAGAAAAAAATCAAAATTTAGAAATCATAAAAGATGGATCAATTTTATTATCTGGAATACATAATGTTGATGATGTAACTATAAATGGAACATACCTAATAAATTTTAGAAACAAAACAAAAATAGATGGAAAATTGTATGACAATCCTACTGCCATGATCCAAAATTATCTTAGAACTTATACAATAGATAAACTAGAAATTAAGAATTACTTTGAATCATATAATAAAGAATTGAAATTTGAGAATATAAATTTAATAGAGTCATTGCAAGAAGAGGCAATGAAAAGCCCAATTTTTACATCATTCGTATTAATAATTTCAATAATAGGTGCAACGTTATGCATCATGTATTTAATTAAAGAAAGATCAATCCGGTTACAACAACAACAAGAAATCCGTTTTAGTAAACTTATAAATAGAATGGCACAACTCACAGAAGAAGCGGGACGTTCTTCTTTAAACGAAGGGGGGAGTTAAGGATTACGTGACAATTAAGGATTACGTGATTATGAGTAAGAACAGTTGCTCATAAACAGTCTGGAAATAATGAAAATGAACAATGTTCTCAAATTTCAATTATGGAAAAGTAATAAAATATTAAACATAAGTAAATGACTAATTGTAAAGAACTCTTTGTTCTCATTAAGTATAAATAGTACTCCAATAAGGGAGATAAGTTTATGTTTTGTTTGAAACCGAAAGTGATCGGTTGTGTTTGTTTTAGCATCTTAATTAAATAAAATCTTTTTTAAAACTTACTTAATGTAAGTAGCTTTTTAATTTGCTATCAACAAACAAAGCCTCAAATGTGCACCGCCTAGGACAAAACTTCATTGTTGGTAGCAGTATTTCGAGGTAGTAAAGGAGTTCACCTACCTCTGAACAAACATCAATGCCACGAATGACACCTTAGTGGAAATCCGACGAAGAAATTCGGTTTGGCAAAACAAAGGGGTTCAAAATTCCTTTCTTGAAAGACGAAGTGCACGCTATACTCTACGGCGGCGGCGGCGGCGGCGCCGAGTGCTGGGCGATAAGTTAAAAGGGGAATCGATACTGGGCACTTTCGAGAGAAAAATTCTTCGGCGGATATTTGGTTATACATGCGAAGAGGGCGTTGGAGGAGAATATTCAATTGTGAACTGTACGAGCTGTACCAAGATGTGGATGTAGTCCAAAGAGCCAAAACACGTCCACTACACTGGCTCGTCCACATCGAGCAAATGAACAACAACGCTCCAGCCAAGAAAATCTTCGAATCCCAGCCCCCAGGTTCGAGACGACCAGGAAGATCGAACCTACGCTACAGGGACCAGGCGGTCGCAGACGCAAGAGCGCTTGGTCTTCACGACTGGAGGGAGTGTGTGAGGGACCACAACCGATGGAAGACCGCAATATATCAGGCAGAGACCCTTTATGGATCGGGAAAGATGTTTTTTTCTGCTTTCGATAGATTATGCAATTACAATAAAGTCGTAGAAGAAATGAAAATATCGGAAAAATTAAGGAATGGAGATATTAAAAGTCAAAAGCGGGGTAGTAGATGGCTAAGAAATAATTTGCAATAAATCAGGATGATACTTTATGTTAGAAAATTTTATATTTTTGGAAAGGTAAGAAAAAATATTTTATCCGTGTTTGAGGAATTTTCGATTAATGTGTTAGTTTTTGTCCCAATTTTTGTTTCAAAACCGAAATTTTTCGAGATCAATTTTTTTAAGTGTACCTTTTTGACGGATGGGTTTAAAAATCGGAA
This sequence comes from Dasysyrphus tricinctus, assembly GCA_963921185.1. Classification (NCBI taxonomy): domain Eukaryota; kingdom Metazoa; phylum Arthropoda; class Insecta; order Diptera; family Syrphidae; genus Dasysyrphus; species Dasysyrphus tricinctus. The sequence goes on along the minus strand of CAWUEQ010000114.1, from coordinate 51,281 downwards.
ATCATTAGAAATGATGTGGTCTATCAATCTCTATTTTTGATCAATAGATTCATCACAAAATATTGAGCACAGAAAAGTCTCATTTAATTTTTTTTTAGATAGCAGCTTATAAGAGAAAAGTGCGAGCTTGTATTAATTTGGATTTTCAAATATCACGGTTAAAAATTTTGGGGTGCCTTTTAATATTTTCTAGGTTACATATATGACAACACCAAAAATATATTGAAATCTAATACTTAGCAAATATTAAAATTTTGAAGCCAATTTAAAATATATTAAGGCTTAATAATATCCGATATTACAAAAGAATACGAAATCTGGGTGCCGTGACATAAGGCCAAGTGACATAAGGCCAAATTTAAAAGTTTGGCCTTAAGTAACTTTCCAAAAGCGACTAAGAAAAAAATTATCTCCTCTCATTTTTTTTACTGATTATTTTGAAACACCAGATAAGAAAAAAAGTAATGTAAACTGTCGCTAAAAACTGTCTTCCAACGTCGAAAAATGTGAGAGATTTGTACAATTTTCAGATTACAAACCTTTCCCAAAACCTGTACATATTTTTTTAAGTGTGCCCAAAAATCCATACGAAATATTTTTGGCGCACACGAGGCACGACCTCAATTTCGTATTTACAATCGGGAGTGGACAAAATTCTGGTTTAAACATTCTGCTCTTCAAAAATTTTTTTTTTTAAGGAATATATGTCTTTTAGAAATCTACTTTTTTCAGTTCTTTCTGTTAAAATTCTGCTTTCAAAATTGTTTTTTTTCAAAATTATAAACAATAAAATCCTGTTTATTCAGTTTTTTCTTAAATAATTCATATTTATAAACGCAAATGAATAATTTTCCTACTCGGTTAACAAATAAAATTATTTCATTTTTTTTAATTTTAAGACGAGGCACAGGTAATTGAAAAAGGAAGAAACAAGAACGCCTTTCATTTTCCAAACCTTCTTTTTGTTAATGTCAGAATTATGTAAAAGAATTTGGAAAATCAAAATTTTTTGAAGCGGAATTTCAAAAGTAAAATTTTGCAAAACTAATTTTGACGTGGCCAAAATTTTGGCCCAACACTTTAAAATCTAAAAAATTGGTAACATTTGTGGGACCAGCAGAACTTAATTGCAACAAAAGTCCGAAATCGGAAAAGAAAAAACTTTTAATTAATACTGATTTGGGTAATTTTTTGTTTGTATGATCCTCCCCCCAAGGAGTGAAGCTGTATACGCCTCTGCTGAAAACCATACCAAATCATAAATAAACTGTTCATGGAGTAGGCCTTTACGGGAAACCACAAAAAAATGCACTGAAAGCTCTACCTCCAGTGTTGTGTTTTTGGTAATAGATTGAAGGTAATTCTAAGCCCGTAAGGCCTAATTGTTTTACTCGTTTTTCTTTTATAACTTCTAAGTTATCAATATCAGGAAAATAATTAAAAATATATCGATTTGTATATAATTTAAACAAAAAAGTAGGTAGGTATGTTTGCAATATTTTGTTCATAAAAAAGCACAAAAAGGGAGAAAATCGCAAACAAATTCAGAAGAAGTCGTTTTTCCAAGATGTTGGACGCCCCACAAGCATCACAAACATGAAGCAAATCCAATTTATGCTGAGAAGCAACACCTCTTCAGAACTGCAATCAAACTTTGGAGACGTCAAAACTTTTTTCAGATCTGTCCCCATTGCCTGTACTATGATGGCTCGGTCGTGTATGGTCAGCTAGAGAAATATACAGTACGAGCCTAAATGGGTAAACTGTTTTGTTTCCAATTTGATACAAATCATTGTTTGTGTTATACAAAATTAAATTTTTTTTCTTCAAATTTTCTCCAAAATTACTCTAACGATTTTGATTTGATTATGTAGATTAAATGTCCTTGTATTGGGAGTTGTAAGAAAAAAACTATATTTCTGGTTTTTGGGTAAAAATGAACATTACGGAAATTGAATTTTTGTTATATTGCATTCCAAAATTTGTATATAGATACAATGATGAGTCTGAGTCCATATATTAAGTAACCAATTGCTTTTATATTGAATGCTTAACCATTTTAAGGCCCTGAACACTATATGTTTCAGGTTTCATAAATGTTGAAAGTTTCTAATCTACTTAATTATTATTTAATTTTATGGCTAATAAATAATACGAATAGTTAGGGAAAATTAATAATTAAGTAGATAACGTTTAAATTACACCCATCATTACCCTCGTTTTATTTTTGTTTTTTGTTAATTTAATTTTGGCTAAATTTTCAGTCATAAAACGAACAAAAGTCTGTAAGCACCATAAAGCGTTTTAATGAAATTCTAAATGATTACAAGGCATATTAAGCTAGTACTTAATCATAATATATAGAGGTAGGTACCCGAGTATAAAGATCTCTCCTCTTCATATTTTTTTTTCCCCACAGGAGTGCGAAAATTCTCATAATACGTGTGGTTGGTTGCAGTTATGAAAAGAGTATTTTAAAGACTCAAAGCAAAGAGCTATAGGGATTCCTGCTATGAAGTTTTTAACTAATTTATTCTTCAAGGATTGTTGAAATTCAAGAAAAGAAAAAGCTCACAAGATATTCTCGGAAAGGTTTTATTATTTTTTATTTTTTTTATTAGGGTTAACCTACGCATATGTATGTGTTGTGTATGGTATTTTCCTTTTATCACATTGCAGTTATCCTACCTTTGAAATCAGATAATTCTGCTTGAGAACCTTTAATAAAGTGTTGTTTTTTTTTGTGAAATCGTATATGGGTTTCTAAGTATTTCATTATGACCATGAGTCTGGCACGTACGACTGAACATTTTGAAAGAGTGATTTGGCCCCAGGCTTTTCGTTGTGGTGCAGAAGAAGATGGAATTTAAATTTTATTTTTATATCGCTTTGAACGATTTTTATCACCTCAGTGAAGCTTGTACGATTGAATTGAAAGGAAAGAGTTTTTTTTTTCTTGATAAAATGTTTTCCCTATAGGCTATAGGTGCTTAAAGTTTTCGAAAAGAAAATTTATTACACGGAAAAAATTGAAAAATCACCAATTGAAAAATTTTCAGTTGCAATTTACGAATCATGTTTTATTCGTAAACCAAGATATTTTGATCCCAAATTGTTACAAACACTGGTAGTTTAACATTCAAAACGAAGCAATTTACAAAATTTGTTTCTTCGTTATTTGCAATTAAAATCCATGATTCAAGCTTGTACTTTTCATTGCATTTTTTTGCGTAATTCACTCTCCAAAAGAACATTCTTACAAACCGCATCTAAAAATATTGATTTGCGATAAATATTTAGTAATTTACATTGCACAATCACTGATTTACGTTTTTTTGTCGCAATTTGCAACTCCATGAGATTAAAAAAAAATCACCAACAAAAAAAAAATCACCAACAAAAAAAATCCTAAATCACGACTTTCTTGTCGCAATTTACTTCTCGCAGAGATAAAGCACGACAACATGGAATGTATCTGGGTCAATATTTCAAAATATTAATATTTCAGTCTCCTTCATTTTTGAACCGAAGTATAAAATTTTATTATAAGTTTGTTAATTGGATGGCTTGAAACAAACGGGTTCTAATATTCGCTCTAGAAAAAATAAAGTTAAAAAAAATATCATACCCGCTATCCTCATTTAAACACCCAAAATGTCATTCCCCTGACGTGTCCCCAGGCCTACTTACCACACTGTCTGAATTTTAGCAACGAAACTAAAAATGATACAAAAAATCTAATGATGCAGTCTTTTTAACAATATATGCATCCTTACTAAAAAATAGTTAATTGATTTTTAGTTGCTTTATTTTTTTAAATAGGAGCTATTAAGTAAGTGTCCCCCATAAATTGATCATTTCTATCCCACCAATGGAAATTAAAAAAAAATATATTTAGGCTCAAAATAGAAAACTGATTTTTTTGTTGTTTAACGGTACAGAATTGCTCTTTATGAAAATTAAAGTAAGGGTTTCAAAAAAACTTTTTTTGTCTTTTTATTTCAAGATAAGGCAATGATTTTGTTTTTCGTCAAGCGAAATTGTCATTCCTCTAACGCATGTTTTTTACTAAACCGTGTGGTATACAAATTAAAAAGTTTTACTCGTCTGTGTCTTTTACAAGGGCCTGCATGAAAAATAATATAAAACATCTAATTTTCTAATAACCTCCATTTAATTATCATAAAACACCCTTCGGAGTCATTCCCCTAACATCATTTTTTGTGTCATTCCCTGACTTTCAAGTTTTCATTATAATGATTGATTGCGTTTTGGTAACTCTAGAAGAATCAATTATATTACATTTAAACATATTTACAGTATTTTTAGTAGTTTTGAATTTGTTCACATTTTCTCGGTCAAAATATCATTAAAAATACGATTATTACTATAAAATGTTTAGCCTCGCAAAATTCTTGAATCATGAGAGCAAGTTCGTGCAACATAGTCGTGGATGCTATTTTTCATGTTAGTATTTGTTCTTCTTTTTCTTTACACTCCTGAAACCATTCGCAAAATTAAATATCCATCTAATCAACGGAGTAAATATAAATTTTTGTCATTCCCATGATACAAGTATCATTATTCCCTGACTTAAAAAACCGTTAGATTTGATCAAATGTTATGACTCCTTGCTTTAAAGTGGTTATTATAGAGTTATTAAGAGATATAATTGTTCGTCTACCAAAATAGGTTCTTTTGAGCGGAGGTCCACTTTGGAGTGAAAAATATTAATGTTTTGAAATATTGACCCATCTAATGATTAATGTGTGACACCAACAATCTGTAATGCAAATTGGCCTAGTGGTTGCATTCTCGCTCCGCAACTGGAGGGTTGCGACTTGCGAGTAGAGTCAAGCGCAAAGTATTTAATTCAAATAAAATAAATTAAATGCGTGTACCTGCAAAATGAAGGGTTAGAGCAAGATTGATCTTTCAAAAGGCAATATCACGAAATAAAAGTGGTGATCACAAATCTTTTTTGCAAATTTACAAATTGTGCAATTGAGGAATATTTGGATCAAATTGGAATTTGTTGTTCGCAATTTTTGTTTTCTCTCGATAGCATAATTGATACTTAAAGAAAGAGGGTTGATTTACGATTTTTGAGTATCAATATCTTCATTTTGCTCAGTTTTGCAAATTGCAAACAAATACATAGTCGTAAATTACGAAATCTCGAGCCAAGGTATAAATCGGGATTCATTTTTCGTAATTTGCATCTCATTTTTCGTGATCTGATCCAAGAATTCTTTCTGTGTATTTTTAACTAAGTTTTGCAAAAACATTTTTGATCTTTAATTAGTGTTCGTATGTACAGTCTTGTGCAAATTAATTAGGACAAGCTAATTTTGTAATGAATATGGGAGTGCCCCAATGTCATGTTTTGGGGTTGTTTCACCTAAAAGGCCGCTGGGAGCTTAAATCACTTAAGGAAAGATGAATAGCGCAAAGTTCGCAGATGTTTTTACGCAAATGCTTGGCCTACTATTTAAAGGAAATGCCCTACTCAAGAAACTGTATTTCAACAGGATCCTGCTGCTTGCTTCGTGTCACTTTTAATAAAAGTAAAGCAACTCTTCGCGGAGAAAAACATCAATGTGTTGGAATTATCTGGCTGGCAACTCTTTTGACCTCAATCCAATTGAAAATCAATGAGCTACCATAAAAACAAGGCCAAGAAAAAGGATTGCACAGTGAAAAATCTACTTATTTAAGCTGTTTCAAGTATGGTTTCAAGACCAAGAAATTAAAAATATATAAAGTATATGTGGAACCTTCGTTTCATCATCCCAAACTGGTTAAAAGAGCTTACAAAATATTAATAAAATATTTAACTTGTGTCCTTCAACAATATTTGCAAATAAAAAGAAAAATGCTCAAAAATCAAACTGTCCCAATTAATTTGCACAAGACTGTAATAAATTTCATTGGTAAGTTCAGCCGAAGACTAACTCTTTTTGAGAATCAAAAGAAATGAGACTGGATGTAAACAGGCTACAAAGAGACGTTGAAGACACCATAACGCTTCCACCAAAACACAGGAATCTGGACAACATCAAAATTAACACAGGATTCGACTGTCTGGAACTGGCTGTTGCGAGTGCATTGGATAACCAAAAGCAGCCCGAGACGTCAAAGGATAGATATCTTCAAAGGATCCACTAGCGAGAACTCAACACAACTAACCAGTAACTTCCAGCCAGTGTGGAGTGAACTTCAGTGCGTCAACATTATGTTGTACATCCAAAACCACTAAAACAACCAATTCCAGAAGAGACTGCAGTCAATAAAAACCGGACCTGACACCTTCAAAACATCAACAGACTGATCGGCCAAAAATCACCAATGCCTGAAACGATCATCACCAACAATGGAGAATCAACAACTATGCAGGACAAAGTTGAAACCTTCGCTTCCCATTTCGAAGGAGACTTGATGACAAGTTCATCTGATGATTCAGCTTTCCTTGGCGAAATTGAGGCATCCATCCAGCAGACACTGATACCCAACTTGGATAGGGCGATGTTTAGCGACACCAATCTTGCAAGTAATTTAGTCGACAGCCCAAACTTGGGCACCCCAGTGGAGATAGCTGAGATTTTTTTTTTTTTTTTATTAATACAATAACTAACAGTTGACAATTAGTTTAAACTCTTATCAACCTATGACAAAGTACAAAATTAAAAGATACTTTAATGATTTATAAAGAACGAAATTCAATTGTACACTAATTCATTTTAATTTAAAGAGATAATAAAGATTGATTTTATTTAAAAAAAAAAAAAAAATACTCCAAAAACAAAGAAATAGAAGAATAAACCAAAGCCCATACCTATGGAAGAAGAAAAACAACGTGAAAAGTTCAAGACGTTTATAATATAGTATTATTGCAATTTTGAAAGGAAAGAGAAACCACATTCACCAACAATTATTCTTAATATAACTTTTTTTAGGATTGTACTGAAAACACAAAACATCGAATGAGTTATGAAGTCTTTGGATCCTGTAAATCGGTGATTTTAGTGATAGATGTGTTCGGCAAAAAGGAATTTGGAAGGTTGCAAAATGACGACTCAGACGAGTAGTGTAATGAATATTTATATGATTAAGTAAATAAATTGAATCGATTTTACCAGATAGAAGCTTATGCAAAAACAGCTCGTCTAGCAGAGCTCTACGCTGAAATAAGGATGACATCTGGAATAAATGTAATCGGTTAAAGTATTCTGTGTGATATTTATATACATATGTGGAACATTTTTTTTGTTGCAAGTTTTCTATTTTATCAGAATGAATCTGGAAAAGTGGATTCCATAAGGGTGATACATATTCTAGTAACTTCGAACAAGAGAATTGAAGAGGGAAATAAAAGATTCTGGCTTACGAAAGTGCTTTCCTGTTCGAAAAATGAATCCCATCATTCTTGCTGCTTTATTACTCATATGTTGGTAGTGTTTATCGAACAATAATTTAGCGTCAAATACCACACCAAGATCTTTTTGTTCAGTAACTCGTTTCAAATTTACTTGGTAAAGACGATAGTCAAAATAAGTAGGCTGCCTTTTTCGAGTAAAAGACATAATACTACATTTATTAACATTCAAAGGAAGTTCATTTACAGCACACCATTCCAAAAGCATATCTAGGTCCTTCTGTAGATATATACAATCACGGACGCAAGCTATTTCCCGATAAATTTTCAGATCATCTGCGTACAACAGTGATGAAGACCATAAGTTGTCAGTAATATCATTAATATAAATAAGAAATATAAGAGGCCCCAAAATGGAACCTTGAGGAACTCCAGATAGGGGATAGAACAGCTTGGAAGCATATTGGTTCAATGTTACTTTATGTGGCCTTGCAGTTAAATACGTTTCAAACCATTGAAAAGTACATAATGAAACCCAATTTTTGTCATTTTGTTTAGTATATAATTTCATGACTTACTTTGTCGAATGCTTTCGAGAAATCTGTATAGTGGGGCTGTTAGTGAGACCAACCTTTCATTTTGACCTGACGGGTTGAGCCTTAGTATACAAATAGTCCATGTCCTAACTTTACTTTTAAGAAGTGTTGCCAAGGTGGCAACACTGTCAGAAGGACAAGAGAAGGGCTGCCACAATCCCAAAATGTTGCTCATAAATCGTAAACCAAGGGTCGGAAGATGACCCGAGAATTCTCGTTGGATTCAGCACCCTCTAAACCATAGGACCACATTATTGTTTTTCTCCCACCCCTCCCCTTGCACGAAGGGGGTGGAAAAAAGTCGTTTTGGAAACAAAATTTGAAAAGCCAATAAAACCTAGAAAAATATTTTTATCAATAAAATTTAAAGATGGTGTCGACGGAGAATTTCACAATCTATTACATTACATCCAGAGTTGATTGAAAACCTACTTTGGTTTTTTTTAAAAGCTACTTTCAAAGTGCTGGGGAGGGGGGATATGAAAGATTAACAAACTTATATTTATCCTGGAATAATCTCGTCCCTCATCTCACGAAGTGACGTAACTCGCAAATTGTCGTTTTTGAGATTTGGGCATGTGCTTGGTTAACTTGGTTGCATATTTCTACATCATTAGATTCCCTGAAAAATGTCTGCAACGTGGTTCAATGCGTTATGACATAGTTGACATAACTGCAATTTTAGGTAAAAAGTTTCTCACGAACAGACGTAACTGCAATTATGTGGGTAGCAGTTTTCCGTTTTTTTGCAAATTATTGTGTAAATAAAGTGGTTTCAGGTACTACGTGCATTTATCGGTGAGTAGAAATAAAAACGCTTTAAGTTTATGCTAAGATGTTGCTACTAACCTATCACTAAATTAAATTTAAATTGCATTCGGTTCTTTCTGTTTACAATACTCTGTCAAACAAAAATTGTCAATACAAGGCTTATGGGCGAGCTTTTTTTCAAAACAGTAATACCTGTGCATACTGTCACAACACTAAAATGCGTCACTAATAAGCATTTTTCAAAACAGTGGTATATGTGTATACTGCCACGACACTAAAACTTGTCACTAAAATTTCTCACGAACTGACGTATCTGGTTGATCGATTATTTGTAACTGTTTTAAGTATTGCATTTATATTGAATCTCATATCATTTGAAACTTTAACATATTCTTGTAATTTTAAAATACCAAAACCGTTATAAAACACAGAAGTAACGCTTGAAGAAGGAGGACACAAAACTTAAAACTGCTCTCCTGTAAAATATTGAAAAAGCAGATACGTCAGTTCGTGAGAAAAGGGACGATATAAGCATATGACACATGTTTCAAGGGTATTTTTTAATGCCCAATCTTACTAAATCAGAATGAACTCGGCACAACTACCTTCAAAAAAGTTATAGCCTTCTTCATAAATGATGACCGAATTATTTGTGAAACAAGTAAAATATTACCAAATTTCAACAGCTTTGACACGAAACTTGGTACACATATTTCATTTGTCATAAGCAACAAGAATCAAAAGAGTCTCCAAAAATATTTATAGTGGAAGGGTGTTTTTTTCAATAAAATGGAAAATTTTTGAACTTCTGTCATAAATCCCCTCCCGAATTTGGTACATTGATGAAATATATACATATATATAAATATAGCGGGAAAGGCTTTCTCCAATAAAGACTTGTTAAATAAGGTACAAGTAGGTAGCGCTAGTACATCAATGCAGTGTTTTTAAAAAAATATTTGGGATACCATCAGATCCTTCCTTCTTAATTATATCCAAGCCTTGCACAAAATCGATAACGGTGGACAAATTAATGAATGGTTTGTGAATGTTAATATAGGAAACGGTTTGATTGTTATCAATCATTGAGGTATTACCAGTCGTAGATATAGGTTGCGAGTAGTTGTTTTTAAAAAATGAAGAAAAAGATTCGCAAATAATTTTCGGTGATGAAGCCCTATATTTCGTGTGTCATGACAGACGGTATTGAGTTAGTGGCTTTTAACTTTTTTGTGTAGGACCAGAAGTATTTAACATTAGATTTAAGATTGTTTTCTATATTATTTAAATGCTTCTGGTAAGAAACACCCAGTTCTTTTTTACATAGGGCCCTTAAGTATTTAAACGTATCTCTGTCAGCCAAACGATTGAATGTTTTTGCAGTGAAATGAACATGTTTTTTGCCTGGAGTATTTTTATAAGATTTTGCGAAAACCAACATGGATAATTATGAGAAATTTTTCTCTTCAAAGGAACAAAAGATTCTATTACATTATTCAATATATTATAAAATTCATCAAAAACTTTATTTGTTTCCAAACTATTGAGAACTGTCCAATCAATTAGGCTCAGCTGAGAGTTGATTTCATCATAATTGACCTGAAAAAGTTTCTCTTTGGTGAAATAATTTCAGGTAAGAAACGAGTGATTGAAGTCCTAAACTTGACCTTCTATGGTGGATGATGACGATATCAATTGTTGAAGGAGAATTAGTTGACAATTCTACCGAGAAATCTGAGCTATGGAAAGAAGAAAATACTAAATCCAACAACCTATTGTTGATATTTGTTATTGAATTAAATTGATAAAGATTGAATATAGATGTAGCTAAAGTACCTTGCAGCAGACCGTGAAGGATGGAGACGTTTTGTTGACGCCCTATGCCCCAGCCGGGGTTACAGGACACGATGATGATGATGATAGATGTAGCTTCAATCAAAGACTCTGCCTTAAGTCCAGAGTACAGAGAGGGTTTCATTGATTTACTAGAAATATCGAATGACCATGTGATGCTAAGTGAACAAGATTCGAATTGGAAGAGAATAAATGAGATTTCTCTGAGAGACTATCACATGCCAATTGTAAATAGAAATGTTCAATAAAACAAAATTGAAATTAAAAGAAAAAGTACGACTGAAGGTGTTGCCCAAAAAACTCTGCTCATGGACACCTGTATTTGGAACCCTTGAAGCGTGATACTCAAGGTACCTAAAAAAAACCGTTGACTAAAGTTCAGAATGAATTATTAAAATGAAACATTTTAGACTTTTACAAATGCATACGCGGAAAAATTCTTACCAGTAAATTTTAGAACTTCAATCTTACGGGGCCTTAGAGTAACATAATACTATATACAATACATATCTACACTACACAGCTACATAGATATAAATACTATTTTTAAAATAATGTATTTAATGAATCCTCAACTCAGTTGATTCCTAAATATCATCAAGATAATTATTTGTTTCAATGAAACCAACTTAATGGATTATTTTAAAAAATCGTTAATATTTTAATCCTCCAACCATGTGAATGTATGACGCGATACGTGAACATTTCTGTTCTATAAATTCCATAAGGACTTATTTCATCACCGTGGTTAGATGTAAAATGTATAAAATTAATTGAAAATTCTCACTCGAATGAGCACATTTATCTAAAATTTAACCCAACATTCTACAACATTGTCCTTGACATGAGTTAAAATTTACTATGCATTGAATGGGGTATAGAAAATGAAAAAAATAATATATCTAAACATTCAATAATGTAGAGCAAGCTATAACTAGTGGAATGGCAAATTGTAAATTTATTATTTTATAAGGTACCTACTTATACATAATAATTTATGTATCTTGAGGGTGAGCTAGTTTTAACTAGTTGGGTACAGGTATAAGTCTTGTTTCATTAGGAAAGATACATTTTGAAAAGCCAACAGACATGAATGCACCTTGATGAGAGGGTTAATTGCATCATATATGTAATACCATATATCATGACATGATTGAAATAATAATATTTAGTTTTCTAAAGGTTGAATAGAAGAAAACTGTGTCAATAGTATCTGAAATCAGAAATAAGGAAAATAAGGACTTCTTAACCTCTTTACCACCTCTGTATGTTTTTATTTACTTAACTCTAAAACTCAAAAGGTCCAACCAGGTTCAATTGAATTCTTAAAGGTGAAATAATTAAATAAATTGTGGGAGAATCACATATGTTTAAGGGTCTGTCGTCAATTGCTTATATTAGATTACAGTAAATTGATTATATTAGATTACAGTAAAGGAAGGATATCACCAGACAGAAAGCTTATTTATCTTATATGTTTGAAGTTGTAGAGCCTTATACTATTTTCTTTGAATATTAGTTACCTTGGTAAGGCCTGGCGCCCACTGGGCAACTTAGTTGCCGGCAACTTTTAGTTGCTCGGAGTTGCCGGCAATTCCGAGCAACTAAAGTTGCTGGCCATCGCCCACTAGGCAACTTCCCAGCAACTTTTTGGAATTTGTCATTTGTGTTTTTTTGTATGTTGACTTTTGCCACCATTTTACTTTTTTTTTAGTGCCTGATTTCCAATTCAACGTCAATAAATAGCAAAATAAACGAATTGAAATATATTAACTTGTGAATTTAAGATATTTATACAAATATTAATTTATTATTTATATAAGGAGATCCTTGGATCATAAAACTTTTTCTGCTTAATAAATTGAGAACAGGATAGTGTCTACATCCAAAATACTAAAAAAAAATATAAAAATTATGTCTGTTCGCGTACCTCCGAAAACTACGAATTTCTACAAATTTAGCCCAAAACAAAGCTTTACCACGAGGCCGTTCACTTTGAATTTCATTTATTTGGAATTTAGTCTTTTTGTAGACAGCTTGTTGTTTAATTTTGCGCATGTAAAAATGGCTTTGTCTCATTCTTTAAGGAATCCATTTTGGTATGTTATCTATGCATACAATTTCAGTCAGATTTATGGATTGTTACTGGCCAGCTTCCATAAAAATATATATAACATCTGACAGCTGGCCAATCAGAGGATAAGAAAATTCATAAATCTGAAAATCAACATGAAAGATTTAATCTTTGAACACTGCCATTTTTGACAGTTAAAGTTGCCGGCAACAAAGTTTCTCAGTGGGCGGGGGCAAGCAACTTAAAGTTGCCGGCAAAAAGTTCCGCGAGCAACTTCGAGCAACTTAAAGTTGGCGGTAACTTAGTTGCCTAGTGGGCGCTCTCCCATATAACCCAATGTAATTGGGCAACCAATGTAATTGAGCAACTAAAAGTTGCCTAGTGGGCGCCAGGCCTAAAAAAACACTTTATAAGTATAAATTATACATATTTAGTGAATTGAATTGAATTGAATTGAATTGAATTGAATTGAATTGAATTGAATTGAATTGAATTGAATTGAATTGAATTGAATTGAATTGAACTGAATTGAATTGAATTGAATTGAATTGAATTGAATTGAATTGAATTGAATTGAATTGAATTGAATTGAATTGAATTGAATTGAATTGAATTACTTTACTTTACTTTACTTTACTTTACTTTACTTTACTTTACTTTACTTTACTTTACTTTACTTTACTTTACTTTACTTTACTTTACTTTACTTTACTTTACTTTACTTTACTTTACTTTACTTTACTTTACTTTACTTTACTTTACTTTACTTTACTTTACTTTACTTTACTTTACTTTACTTTACTTTACTTTACTTTACTTTACTTTACTTTACTTTACTTTACTTTACTTTACTTTACTTTACTTTACTTTACTTTACTTTACTTTACTTTACTTTACTTTACTTTACTTTACTTTACTTTACTTTACTTTACTTTACTTTACTTTACTTTACTTTACTTTACTTTACTTTACTTTACTTTACTTTACTTTACTTTACTTTACTTTACTTTACTTTACTTTACTTTACTTTACTTTACTTTACTTTACTTTACTTTACTTTACTTTACTTTACTTTACTTTACTTTACTTTACTTTACTTTACTTTACTTTACTTTACTTTACTTTACTTTACTTTACTTTACTAGACTTTACTTTTCGTTCAGCTTTTTTACTAGGTCGACGTCGCTGAAAAGCCCATAAAGCTCGTTGTTAAATCTTCTCCTCCATACTCCATCGATACATACTGGACCGAAGATCACCCGAAGAATTTTCCTTTCAAAGCACCCAAGCAGATCCTCATCCGTTTTTGACAGGGTCCATGCTTCTGCCCCATATAGCAGAACCGGGATGATGAGGGCCTTATATAAGGTCTCCTTGGTTCTTTGAGAGTTCTCAAATGCCCGAAGAAACAGCGGTTTGCAAGTGTAATTCTACGTTTTATCTCAGCACTGATGTCATTTTGCAATGTAAAGCCGCGTCCACATTATGTCGAATTGTGTAGATCAACATCGTTGATCAACAGTGTTGAGCAAGTGTAGACGTGTTGATCGACAAAGCCAATCAACATTTATTGACCCGAACGTAACCCTATTCAAATGGATAGCAATCGACAAAGTTGTAGAACTAATTTCATTTGATTAAAAACATTTGTAGGGTTTTAATTTCATGAACATAATATATTCTTTTTGTGCATTATTAATCACATTTTTACTAGATGAGAAATGCAATATTTGTTGTGAATAAGTATTTAATGTTAATAATACCGTTTTAACTTTATTGTTCGCAAGAAAAAATAAAAACAAGTGGGGTACCACCAGGACTCGAACCCAGAACCCTTCGGTTGTATGCTGACGCTTCGATCCGAAAATTCCAAACCACACAAATGTTTGATACCAAAGTTTTTCACGTACACACTAGCATGTTGATCGACAATGTTAACCAACAATGTTGATCGGCATAGTGTGGACCGTCCTTAATAGTGGAGCCCAGAGGTAGGCAAAGTCCTTGACAAAGTTGAACCTATCCATCGTGACGTTTTGCCCCATTCCACAATGTTGAGATTCCTTTCTCGATGATAGCATATACTTCGTCTTGTCCTCATTAACAGCCAAACCCATTTTCGCCGCCTCAGATTCAATAACTGCAAACGCACCGGTAACAGCTGGCTTCTTTCTCCCAATGATGTCAATATCATCTGCAGAAGAAGTTGAACGGACTTTTGAAAAATTGTACCTCTGTTTTTGAATTGCGAGTTGCGTACAATTGCTTCTAGTACGATGTTTAACAGATTGCATGATAACGCGTTGCCTTGCCTCAAACTTAAGGTAGAACTAAAATAGGCGGAAGCTGTCGGAAGCTTATGTCAAAACCGACCGAAAAGTAGCTCTCCGAAACGTCAATTTCACAAGTGACCTATAATGCACTTAAGTGGTTGGAAGTGAAAAAAATAAATAATTGTTTATTCAATGTTTATTTTCTCATACTTATTCACAGCACAGTGATATGCTTTTAATTATTTATTTTGCGAAACCACTAAAATTCGATGTGATATAAATTAATTAAAAGAAAATTTAAGATTTTACTTCACTCATTCATTCATCAAACAGAAAAAAAAAGTTGAAAACTATGCACAAAGCGCCAAGTTCTTGTTAGTTTGCTTCCACCATTTTGATTTTGCATTCGCCCACTTACGAAAGAGCGGTCGTTGAGCGCTCTCACGTCCGACGGCAAAAGTTAACGAAAACTAAACGAAAAGTTCCACTCCGCAATTATGTGCGCGTCATATAAATTTCTTGTTTTCGCTCGGTTTCGTACGACCACTTAAGTTGGCTTCCGTCTATTCTAGTTCTACCTTTAGAGTTGGATGGTGCTCTTAAAATGAACTTTGACGGAGCAGTGAGATTTCTCCATCGTCATCCTGCACAGGCAAACGAGCTACATTATTAAAATATTTAAAATTCCATAATTGGTATTTTAAATTTTGAATCACAAGTTAACTTCACATTTTTTAATACGTACGCATGACCGACAAAAAAATGTCGACTGGTTAAAATGTCGACCTTTATCGACTTTTTTGTAAGTTAAAATACCGACTTTGTTTTCATCGACTTAGTCGACAGTTTGAAATGTCGAATTCACAAAAAGTCGACTGCCCTGATAGAAGTCAAGAAAAATATTGACTTGTCGGTATTTTTCCCATACAGAAAAGCCGATATAAAATATAAATCGACATTTTAACCATTTGACACTTTGACTTGTCGATATTTTGCCTGTCGGTCATTTGAAAGTAACGCTCTGCCTTAAATGTTTTCTAACTATAAACTCAAGAATCATAAATTCTTATCTGATTTTTTAACAGGAACTTAACAGTTTTTTGATGCAATTGAAAATTTAAGACTATGTTTAAGACACAAGATCTTATATGAATCTTATAATAATAAACTTATTGTGGTAGTTATTAATTTTATATTACCTTTTGTTTAGCTTCAAGAAAGTTCGATAAAACGTATTTTTGTTGCCTACCTATACATTATACCTAATATTTCGAATTTTTAACTGCCTCATTTTCTGCGTGTTTTATTATTGTATTAATATTAAAACACATTATAGACTCTGAATAAGAGGCAACTAAGGCAACAAAAATTAAATTACAAAAAAATGTGATTTCGACTGTTGAAATCTCGATTCATAAAATATCGATCACTGTCGACATTTTGAGACTCGACATTTTGAAATATCAACATTTTAAAAATTCAGTCAAATTTGTGTCTATATTTTGATCTGTCGGTCTTTTAACCAGTCGAGATTTTTTCTATCGAGATTTTAAAAGTCGATCTAATGGAGTCGATATTTTAAAAGTCGACATATCGCACCCAATCCTCTCTTGTTCTTAAATGTTATTACTTAACCAATTTCTTCTTATTTTAACCTTATTTGCACATTATTTTGAATTTGAGTCTTTTCTTTAAAATGACACTGTCTTGCATGTGACCTATACTTTGACGGGGGTAAATTTCTCAGGGTAGCAAAGAAACTAGTTTGAACCAATTTATCAGTGAGGGATTTCATATCAAGTATTGGTATCAGATTCTCAGCTTGTCTTGATAGATAAATACCAAATGTGAAATAGATGCAGCGCGGAATGGATTTTGGCTTCTGGTTGATTGCATTGCAGACATTTTGACCAAAATAATAATAATAATGAACCAGCTTAAAATTGCTTAAAATAGCCTCGTGCTATACTATTTTATCTAGGTATACCAAATATGAACGATTTATTACCTGTTGATGAAAATGAGGCCTTAATGATGTTTTTATGGCAGAAGTCGGAATTTGTGTCTTCCTTTAATCTGTCTGGGTAATAAATACTGAATTATGTTGATTATAGCATTCGGTTTTTAACCAACAGAGGGAGCAATAAACAACTCAAGGACGATTAAATCAGTCTGATGTAAGAGACATTTTTATAGACAAGAGATATTCTTATATTAGCTGATTGCCGGAACTCTGGAGCAATGATGATTTTATGGCAGGGGAGGTTTACAAATTGATAGCAGTTATATATACATACAATGGTACAGGTAGTCGTTTTTCTGAAAAGTAATTACCAAGGAGCTGAAAAACCAAAAAGGTGCTGTGACTTGGCACATTTTTTCTTAGTAGTAATTAATTTCATGGATCAATCCTTACTTTTGAGATGATGGTATTATATACATTTATTTTGATATCGAAATAGCAAAA
This sequence comes from Dasysyrphus tricinctus, assembly GCA_963921185.1. Taxonomy (NCBI): domain Eukaryota; kingdom Metazoa; phylum Arthropoda; class Insecta; order Diptera; family Syrphidae; genus Dasysyrphus; species Dasysyrphus tricinctus. Next base: position 33,871 of record CAWUEQ010000114.1, on the reverse strand, counting down.
ATCGTATGGGGAACCTTCAAAAAATTAATTCATTCTATTCTAGGATATCCAAAGTTTTGATACAACCTAGTAAAGTGATACTTTTTTTAAGGGTATCTACCTTTTAATGATAAATCTAATGAGACTAAATGATACGAATACCCAAAAAGAGTTATATTCTTTTTTTTATCCCTATAGGTAAATTATTACCGAAAACCCTTTGTATATATAGGTATATGTATATGTTAATGAAACTTGGAATAAATACTTCATTTGTCATACGAACAAAGAATCGAAGGAGTCCCTAAAAATATCCATGGTGAAAAGGTGTTATTTTCATAGGGTTTTCGGTATTATACAGAGTACGTGTTGTTCTAAAAAAAAAAAAAGCATCATTACATAAAAGAGACTAACTTTTTTCTTGGGTAGTCGTATCATTTAGGTTTCATTTGATTCAGAGTTAAAAAATAAAGAAAACATGTCTCATATGATTAGATTGTACCAAAACAAATATTTCAGTTTATCAAACTTCCATCTTCCCTCCTCCCAACAATTTCAAATGCATCAGCACAAAAAGTCAATGCGGGGATTTTGAGGGACTTTGGATATCCTGTAGGGGGTGCAGTTCTACATCGATACCAATCTTAATATTTCATGAATTAATTTTCTCAATCTCAGGAGCTATTTTTCTTGTCGTAAGACTGGGAATACATTTCTAGATATGTACTTTTAATTTGTTTTATTGTATTTATCTTTAGAAACAAATAATCTTATTGTTTGTCAAAAGAAATTGAATTTAATATTCTTTGTAATAAACGATTTATGTTTGCTGCCATATGGTTGGTGAACTCAATTTGCAATTTATTTTGTGGACTTTTTTCATAATCCCATACCATTTATGTTCCTAAAAGTATTTCTGGCATTTTTTTGATATCGATAACTTTAAATGTCTGAGTAAGTCATCGTTAATAAAGCCACAAACCCAGTAGGAAATTTCGTCCTCGTGGAAAAATTTTGGTGAATAGCACAATGAATTCATGCATGTAATGATTTCATTAGAAAAATGTGTTGCCTTTTCCATCCGCTCAATATTTTCGTGGCATCACCCTTTCTTTTACTTGGTGCAAAAATTCAACTGAGTTCAATGCTTCCCATGCAGTATACAATTTCATTGTAAAAAATCATGCTTCGAGAAACACGAGGATTTCAACGATGAATTGTAATGGACAGAGTCCTGTCCTGAGCTTGCGATTTTTTGGTTCTCATCTTGTAAGATAAAGTTCACAGTGACTTTCTGTAAGAAAATCAATGTAAGATGAACTGAACAAAACTTAAATTACTTAACTTTACTTTACTTTAGATGGCACTTACAGTACCGGGTGGATTACGGCCTCAACCAAAAAAGCCTTTCCAGCCAGCTTGGTCCCTAGTTAGCTGCCTCCAGTTACGCAATCCAAGTTGGTTGAGGTCGTTCTCCACTTGTGTGCGCCACCTATAAGGTCTTCCTCTGCTGCGTAGGAGTAGATTCGAAGACTCGTCGGGCTGGTGCGTCGGTGACCATACGCTCCACGTGTCCCAGCCATACAGCCGCTTTTGATGGGGTCCATGCTTCTGCCCCATATAGCAGAACCGGGATGATGAGGGTCTTATATAAGGTATCCTTGGTTCTTTGCGAGAGGGCTTTACTGCTCAAATGCCTTCTTAGCCCAAAGAAACAGCGGTTGGCTAGAGTAATTCTTCGTTTGATCTCTGCACTGATGTCATTTTGCGATGTAATAGTGGAGCCCAAGTAGACAAAGTCCTTGACGACTTCGAAGTTGTACCTATCCATCGTAACGTTTTGCCCGAGTCGACGATGTTCAGATTCCTTTCTCGATGATAGCATATACTTCGTCTTGTCCTCATTAACAGCCAAACCCATTTTCGCCGCTTCCGATTCAATACCTGCAAATGCGTCGGTAACAGCTGGCTTCGTTCTCCCAATGATGTCAATATCATCTGCATAAGCAAGTAGTTGAACTGATTTTTAATAAATTGTACCTCCATTGTTGACTTGCGAGTTGCGTACAATTGCTTCAAGTACGATGTAAAAGAGGTTGCATGATAACGCATCGCCTTGCCTCAAACTTTTCTTGACATCAAATGGTTCGGTGGTGTTCTTGCCGACTTTGTCGGAGCAGCGAGATTTATCTATCGTCATCCTACACAAGCGGACGGGTTTGGCAGGGATGCCGAGATGCGACATGGCTCTGTATAGCTCGTCTCTGTCTACGCTATCATACGCGACTTTGAAGTCGATAAAGAGATGGGGTGTATCGATTTGAAACTCCTGGGTTTTTCCAGAATCTGCCGGAGTATGAACATTTGATCGACGGTTGATTTGCCGGGCCTAAAACCACACCGATAAGGGCCGATCAGATCGTTGACAAACGGTTTTAAGCGATCACACAGTACAGATGACAGGATTTTGTATGCGACGTTAAGGAGACTTACACCTCTGTAGTTGGCACAAGTCAGAACATCTCCTTTCTTGTGGATGGGGCACACTATACCGAAGTTCCATTCATAGGGCATACTTTCATCCGACCAAATTTTGGAGATAAGTTGGTGTATACTCCCTACCAAGTAATCTCATTCTGCTTTGAATAGCTCGGCTGGAATGCCATCTGCACCAACAGCCTTGTGCGCCTTAAGCTTGGCTATCGCTAACCGCACTTCATTTAGGTCAGGTGGACGGAAATTTTGACCACCATCGTCCAGGTTGAATGGATTATTCTGTCTAACAGCGGAATTTTGATCATCTTCGCCGTTAAGCAGTCTAGAAAAGTGTTGTTTCCTGATCCTCAGCACCGACTGTGTGTCTACTACCATATTCCCACTCTCGTCCCGGCAGGCTTCCGTTCTATCTAACCATCTTTTATTTAGCAGCTTTACCTTACATAAATTAAAAAAAAAAAGGTATAGTGTCCCTGGCCATTATTCATAACTGTGAAACCTCTTTTATTCAAACTTTTATATTATTTATACCTACACATAGCTACATAAATCTTGTATTTTTCTTTTATCAATCATTTTTTTTTCTGTACAGGAATTTTACTGCAGATACTTTTTAAAATTCATTGCAAAAAATATTTATGTTTTGAGAACAAATTACCTATTTTAATATTCCACTCAGGGAAAATACAATCTCAATTTTCCATTTCTTTATCACAAAAAAAAACACAGCAATCAATCTCAATATGAAATACAATAAAGACTTAGTCATCAATTTTATTTCAAAAATACATAGGTACATAAATTACCTACTATTTCATCGCTTAAGGTAATAATTGAATTGATCAATAAAGACCAAACTAAATCCTCTTTAGCGACAAAAATTTGAAGACAAGTGTGCCAAAATACAAATAAAAAAAAGGTTTTGTTTTTCATATCTTAGATAATTACTTTTCAGAACGACTTGTAAACATCCCCTGCCCTAAAACAATAAATGCTAGTTAATGATGTGCTTATGAAACTGTCTATAATGCCTATGAACTTGTCTCTTACATCAGACTGATTTTATCGTCCTTTTGTAGTCCTTGAGTTGTTTATTGCTTTGTTGGTTAAACCCCGTATAGCATATCAATACATAATTCAGTATTTATTGACTAGATAGATTAGAAAAAGACAAAGATTTTGACTTCTGCCAAAATCATAAAAACATAATTAAGGCCTCATTTCATCAACATCAGGTACAAAATGGTTCACATTCAGTATAAATAGTAGCACGAGGCTATTTTATGCAATTAGTTTGAAAATACCCTTTGAAACTGAAACACTTCCGTGAAATTAATACTATTTTCTTCAAAATGTCTGCAACCATCAAGGATGATGACAATCTATCCTACCAAAAGCCTACATCGATTCCGTATTTGGTGTTTCTCTATCAAGACGAACTGAGAGCTCGTGGTCAAGTGTTGGTTGATCCGGAATACAAATACGAAATCAAATACACCCTCACTGATGAATTGGTTCATATGAATTTCATTCATGCTCGAAAATTCACCCCCGTCGAAGTGGGTCACATGCAGGACAGTGTTATCTACAAGAAACGACTCAAGTTGACAATTGCAAAAATTCGAAATAAGAGACAAAAGCCTTTGAAGAGATTCCGCAAAGGAGTTTGGATTTAGTGTCGGTGTTTTTATGTGTTCTTGAAATAGATTTTAAGTAATTGTGATACTAATGTTAGGATATGTCCCGATCAAATAAAATACCGAAAATTAAAACCTTTAATTTTATATTTTATTTTTTGTTTTCTCGTATTGTCGGACCGAGATTCACACTTAATAGTATGCTCTGGATTGAATTTAAGTACCTCCTGTGAATTGGTGTCCTCCAAAATCCAACGATTTTGCTATTTTTACATTTATTCATTCAGCCTGTAATGGGCCTCGTAGGTAAATATTCCGTAATGCATGTAAGGTTTCTTGATTTCGGAAATAAAATTTGATGATTTATTCACATAGTTCTTAAACGCTATAATTTTTATGATGATTCGCAATAAGCTATACTGAATAATTCACATTAAATTAACAGAGATGTTACTTTAACAACATCACCGCTATAACCTACATAAATTTCAGCTTCCCTATTGAAGGTCTTCCATTAAGGTGGCATTTGCTAAATTAATTTATTTACCAAACTTAAAAATATATTAAATTTTTTTACGACAATATGTAATCGCAATATAACTTTGTTTTCCTAAAATATCTACAAGAAATTTTAACATATTCTGCCCATGTCTATTTCATTTCATCAAAATGTTTGTCAGCTTTTACGACAAACATTATTTCTGCTACAAAAGAACTAAATTTATTAAATCTTTCAAATTTACTGCAATATTTTGATATTAAACTCCCTCCGCCATAAAATTCTACGAACATGTTTGAGGGAAGAGAATTGTTATTTTGTGCTATTTGTGTCACTGTATACCTAGGGATAATGTTCCTTTATGTTCATTTTAAGTCTAGCTCACTTGTCATTACTTCTTCACTTTATATTACAATTCTCGTGAAATATAATCAAAAAAACTCTTCATTTATGGTTTCAATATCTTAACTAGAGGTATGGGTGGAACTATAACTAACCACAACACCAGTCTGACTAATGGAATAAAATTACATCCCACTTTATAGGGCAGGAGCTATCGTAGGATGACAGTCCGTCTATTATACCTTGCATAAGAAAGGATGGGAGATTAATGTCATAAAAGTTTTCCCGCGGCAATTTTATTATTATTATCCTTTGTGAGTAGGAGTGGGTTTTTTCCTGTCCTTGTTTTTATTTTCTAATAAATTCCTTGGAAAAGTTGCGTAAGGAAGTAGTTATCATCTACCTGGTGGTGTTATTTAAAATGTCACCTCTCTTTTTAGTTGGATTTTTCCTTAAAAGCTTAACTGTGGTGTGGCGGTGGAAAGGAATTTATTCAATTCATGACCCAGTGAATTCTTGTATTAAAATACTTCAATGTAATTTGTTTAGTGAGTGCGACGTGTAAAGGGATGATGGCCAAATTTATTTTAACTTTAGAATGTTGTCTCCTTTCAAGAGGTTGGTTTTTAGAAAAAAAAATTTATTTTTAAGTCTGAAAATTCTTAATTAAGTTTTATACTCTTTGTGAGGTTTAACTTCTGTTAAGATATTACGTTTGCGAAAAGGAAACAAGTATCTGAGAAGGATTATAACAAACCTTTGACAGAGAGAAGAATAAACGGTGACGACAGGATGAAGAGTTTTATATGAGTGCAGATATTGAAAAATAAAGTGTAAAAACACTACTCCCAAAGCCAATACTGTCAAGAAAAATTGGTTACGGGATTACATATTTGCAGCTCACTGTACAAGTTTGCCAGAAACCAACTTAAAACCTTTATGCAGTGCTCATTTTATTTGACAATTCTTATACACAAATTTGTACGTATGTAAAACCAATATCAAGCAAGATAATGGCCTCAGATTCAAAAAAAAATTCTAAAATTCAAGTTAGTGGCCATACTTTGCAGATATTAAAAAAAGAGGAGTGTTCTGGTTGGGTTAAAACATTTACCAACCGTTAAAATTTTAATGAACTCCGTTCAACGGCAAACGACAAACCTGGATAATGCGTAATACAATGTTATATAGACCGGTCAGGATACCGAATTCAGTGCGTTTTTTGGCGGGGACCTCTTTTTATGACTGGAACTCATTTTCTCGATGAGATTTAACCTGGAAGTCATTTTTCTTCTTCGATCTTCCGATCGCTGGAAGACCACTTTGAAAAATGGCGCCCGATCTGTTGTCCAATCAGGAAACCGAAATCCCTATGCTTTTTTGTGTCGGGAGACCCCATTTTTATGTTTGTAGTTTATTTTTGACATGCTAAGGTTGTAATTTAGCTTGGGAGTCATTGTTGTAATTCTTTTGCTTGGACGCTATTTGTAAAAATGGTGCCCAATCTGTGAGATATGGTAAATTAAACAAAAACTCGTTAATTACTTGGAAAAATTCCATAATGAAAGTAATGATTTATCTCTTAAAGAAAAAGATTTGAGTAGACGAATCCCCGGGTAAAATTTGAGTGTTGCCACTTTTTGGGAACATACTTTTTTTATGTCAACGGGTGGAACCTCCACTTTTTTGATCATTTATAATATTTTAAACATGAAAAAAGCCAAACGTGAGTTGGGAAAAAATTAATATTATGAAAAATAGATGTTGAGTTGAGGCACTTTCAGTTAAAATTTCAATGTTGCCATTTTTCAGGAACGTACTTTTTCTCAATGTCAAAATGTGGGACTTTCCTTTTCTGGTAGTTCTTAAAGTGAAAAATATTGCGCAAACGCTTCTGGACGTTAACGTGTCTTGTCTTAAAAGACGAGTGTTAAGCAAACGCAGAATGTCAGTGCTGCCACTCCCAAATTGTTGGTCATTTTTAATTATTTGAACATTGGCAAAAGTTACGGAAGCGCCTCCAGATGCCAAACGTGTATTAAAAAATAACGGTTGACATCGTCAACAATAGGTGTTGAGTAAAAGCACCTTTTGTAAGTATTTAAGTTTTACCGCTTTTAGGGAACATACTTTTTTTGATGTCAAAGAGATTTTTTTAGTTTTTTTTTTATGTTATTAACGTTCATAAAAGAAATGCGGAAACACGTCCAGTCTCCAAACGTGGCTTGAAAAAATAAAGGTTGATGTTTGAAAAGGTAGGTGTTGAGCACCTTCGGTTATAAATTCAGTGTCGACACTTTTGGGAAACATGCTTTTTTTATGTCCTCATAGCACGTTGGGATTTCCACTTTTTTGGTAATTTTTGATATTAATAACTGGAGAAAAGTTGGGGAAATAGCTCCTGATGCCAAACGCATGTTGAATAAAAGTTTGTTCGTGCTCAAAAGATTAAAAGTTACAACAACCTGGAATTCCCAAACTTTGACATAAAAAAAACTATGCTTCCGGAAAGTGGTAAAACTGAAATTTTTACCGAAGGTGTTTCTACTCAACGCCTATCCTTTCAGATGTTAACCATTAGTTTCCTAATATCCGTTTGGCAGCATTTCCGCAACTTGTTTCATGTTCAAAATATAAAAAAAAAATACCAAAAAAGTGGAAGTCCCAACCTTTGACATAAAAAAAGTATGTTCCCGAAAAGTGGTTATACTGAAATTTTATGCAAAGTTGCATCTACTACACTTTTGACGTCAAGAGGCGTTTCCGAAACTTTTTTTTCACGTTAAAACTACAACAAAAAGGGAAAGAAAAGTATTTGCCTGAAAAATAGTAATATTGAAATTTTATCCGAAACTGCGTCCACTCAATACTTTTTCAAAATATTAATTTTTGTTTGATATTACCTTTTGTTTAGCTTTTAGTGAAAATGACTTCTAAGCTAAATTTCTTCCTTTATGTGTAAGGAATTAATTCCAGTTATAAAAAAAGATCCCCGCCGAAAAACGCAGGGGATCCGGTTTCCTGACCGGACTTTATAATATTTTTGAGTGGGCTAAATTTTTCGCTTGTATTTATTGTTCACTTAAAAATTCTTTATATTAATGAAACAATAATTTTGTATACATTATGGACATGTTTACCCAAATATAATTTTTCTGAAGTGCACTAACTGTAAGAGGATAACTGCATTTTATTTCTCGTTTGTATGGTTTCCTATAAGAATATAGGTACATACTTGTCATTTGGATTGTACTACATTATATCTTTTATTTTTTATAAAAATAGAAACAAAAACTATCCTCAAGCTCACATAGGAATTATAAGATAAGTACTAGATTTTAAATAGAGCAACCGAGCTGATTTCGTTGAAAATTTGCAAATTACAGAAACTGATATTCAAAACAGATTTGCAGGAAATTAAATAGGAAATTAGTTCAAAACTAAAAAACGTGCATAATTTGAATCGATTAAAAAAAAAGATATTGTTCGTAAATGTCAAAACTCAATGCATTATGCATACACAGTAGAAAACATGAAAAATAAACGGCTAACAGCCAATTCAAATTTAAAGTGTCATAAGCTGGAGCTATCGCATAAAATTAACTCATTCCGGTTTTATGCATAAACGTATTAATAAAAAGAATTCCGTTTTGTATATTTTATGACATGAGCCATTAAATGAATAAAAATGTAAATATGGCTCAAATAAAATTAAGTTATGTGGTTTATTTTAGAATTGTAAATATTTTTCCTCTTGATTGCGCTGCTTAAAGTTATATGCATTGCTAGTAAGGTTATTATATGCCATAAAAATGCAAGTTGGGATTTATTTTTAATTTATTTCTTCCCATAGGGATATTTGTCTCTCTCTTGCAGTTGCAAAAACACTTGCAAAAACAGTTGATGACCGCTGACACAACAAAGACTCAAGTTATCTCGAAATATTTGTGATGACAAGACAACATAGCGAATAAACATTGAAACGCGAGGACTGTGAGGTAAATTAACACTCACTAGAAGTGCTACCAAACTCAATTCTGCAGCAATATCTTAAGATGCATCTAAATTAAAAATTAATGGTTTTGTGTCATAGTACATAGTTCTCAACCAAGTAATCCACTGCATTGCCGAGAAACTTATTTCTCAACAGGTGGAACTAACCGGAATCGCTAATGTGGCCTGAAGCAGTATGCATATGGGAACATATTTCTTCCAATATGTTTTTTTTTTTTAATTTTCAAGGTTCTTTTCATAGTATTTTAATTCCAACATATTTCTTCATAATCAAGACCTCGGCACTCAGTGCTGATGAATCCATTTTTAAACATCTTTATACAGTTACCTATTGATAAAATCGTCTGTATGGATCAATGGAATATTTCGCCTTTTGAAGTTGGCAGTTGTTATGATAGTCATTAAATTAGTCGAAAAAGAGTTGTACTGTCGTATTCATAAGCTTTGTCTTAAAAGAGTTGTACTGTCGTATTCATAAGCTTTGTCTTACTTTAGTTTGATTACTTGGACAACGGCATCGGTTGTCTAGTATTTTTCTAACTTGACATTTTATTTTATTAAATAATGCATATTTCCAACTATAAAGAACTTTTAAGAAATTGTTCTACTTGTTAACCGCCTAAGCAATCTAATAAATAAGGCTGATAATATTTAAAGGCTTTTTTTAATTCAGAGTATTAAAATTATTCAATTTGATTCGTCTTTAAAAAAAGCTAGTCATTTGAGACAGTTATTGAAAAGAAAAATAAATATTTCAACTAAATTTTCATTGCATTTTGAAAAGAATCCTCAAAGTATGAATTTAAATAGTAGACCGTTCAAAACAAATTGAAGCTGCATACAAAATAAAACTTGATTACACAATCTACTTGAGCATAACTATGTATTTTTCAACAATCTTCGGTTTCGATATCGGATGCCAAATCAAGGGAATTCCCTTTGCCATCAACTGTTACTGGAAATTAAAAGTCTCTTTTATGACGTCTCCTTTTTGGTGTTAAAGAAATCTCATACTTCCTTATCTGATTTCTTTTCTATTTCAACCCAAATTTTAGGATCATTCCTGAATGTTTCAATATTTTGATCCAAATGTCACCCTTTTTTCCGGAGAAGTAAAAAAACTAAATATGTATATCAGATTTTTTAATTTTTGTATAATTCATCCACATTATATTGTTCCCCATAAAACGCAGGCAATAGGTGAAGACAACTCGGTCTACATTATAGAACCAACAGTACGTTCAGCCTGATTCGATGCTAAACCGAGTTGATAAATACCGAAACCGAAGCGTAGGTATAAGCCTTAGTTTTAAACAAACATTTCGGTCCATTTTTGAAGCTTGTCAGATGTGGCAATTTATCTCAAAACAGCCGATTACAAATTTCATTTGACGGCACGAAAATCGATTTGGCGACGTACCTACCCAAAACAGGCGATATTTTCAGCTTTTGGCGATTTTAATTTTTGGAATCGAAATCGAAATCCTTTTACTATGCATTTTTTTTTTACAATTTTTACTTAAACTTAACATTAGTTTTTACTTGCGATTATAGGTACTATAAGGCAAGTTTTGGATTCGTGCAAAAAAAAATTTTGAGATAACAATCAAACATGATATTACGATGATAGAGATCACCAAAAAAGTGGGTGGCACAATTCTGTCTGTCTGTCTGCCTGTCTGTCTGTCTGTCTGTCTGTTCGTCTACAGCCTAAACGGCTCGATCGATTTTCTTCAAACTTTGTACATAGTGGTTTTTGGTGATTCTGCCGACACGTTTTTTTCATTTTTTTTTTTTAGAACCAAAACTAACGGTACCTGCCATACATTTTTTTTGGCAAATTTACATAATCGTATTTTGTTCAAAAACGGCTCGACAACTTTTCTTAAAAAAAATTCAATAAATTTATTTTAGTAAAGGCTTTCTTTGGGTGGAAAACCATTTTTCAAAAATGGTTATTAATGGTACCTCCCAAGGAACCATTCTTTTAATTTTTGATTTTCTTCAAAATGGTATGACCGATTTCAATTATTTTTTTATACAGAAGCTTCCAAAAAATGATAATAGTTTTGTGTACCAATATTTTTGAAAAAATATTTTTTGGGTTTTTAAAAAAAATTTCAAATTTTGTTTTGGAAAATCAAATATTTCGAAAACGGCATCATAGATTTTTTTGAAACTCGATATTTAAGACTTTTTTAGTACTCTCTAAAATATTTTTAGAAAAAATTTCATATTTATGAAAAAATAACGGTACCTTCAATACAAAAGTGAAAAAACCGCAAAGGAAAATATTTTTTTTGCTTGAAAACAACTCCTACGATTTTGATTAAACTTTTTTCATATACTAAAATTAGTACGATCTACCATCAAAAATTATAAAATTCTACACATAGCAACTATTAGTAGTACCTGTCATAGAACGTATTTTTTATTTTGAGTTTTCTCGTTATCAGCTTAACGGATTTAAATGATTTTTTTCATATACAAATTTCAGATAAGATTAAATAATATTGCATATCAAAATTTTCAAAAAAAAAGTTTTTGGATTTATAAAAAAAGTTTCAAACTTTTTTTTTGAAAATTCGATATCTAAAAAACGGGTTGACAATTTTTTTTCAAATTTTGTTTTTATATACACATAAATATATAGTTTAAATCTGCATACCGAAATTTGTTCTTAAAAATGTTTTAAGAATTTTATATATAAAAAATTAATTTAAAAAAAAACCGCTCCAACGATTTTAAAATTTTTTTCCCATACAATCATATTCCATCATGAATTAAGATGGCATACTTTTTTTCACCTCAAACTGTCAAAAGAGCTGTTTTAGCTAATTTAAATGTCGTATTTCATGCTTCTCTGCATTTTTCTCTCATAATTTCCATGTTTGTATATACAATTTTCTTAAACTCGCAGTGTCTTGAACATAAAAGCAAGTACGTGCGACCCAGTCGTGCATTTTATTTATTTCTTTACCATTCCAAAATTAATTTTTCTACTTTTTTTAGTTTTGGGTTTATGGAGTGGAAAATTTTGAAATTTTGTTATTTTTTGACAATTTATAACTTACATTTGGTGATTCCACTTTTTAAACCTGACAACCTGCCCATGTTCAAGCTAGTTCTGTTTGAGAGAAATTAAAACCGGTTCAACTCGGTTTGTGCTTGACTCGGTTTAATAAACCGTATTGACGACACTTTCCGGGCGGTCGGTGGTGCAATGAGTACATACAAACGAAGTAAAGGTGGGCAAAAATTTCTTTTATGTATGTATGTAAAGACCACCTGTAACTAACTGTAGGTAAAATTTGATTGTTGGTGTCTGAAAATGCCTTTACAGTTGTTCAATCTTTCTTCTTCGGTGGGTTGTAGAACCAGAAAAGTTTAACTGTCAATTTTTCTAAGGTCATAATTTTTTATGGTGGGCCTAGCCCACCTTAGCACCCCTTCCTATGCCTATGTTTTTTTTTGTTTTTATAATAATTTTAACTATATGCCTGTAAGACCTAAGGTCTTTTAAATGCAACCTGAATTGCACGGCACTAGTTAGAAAGAGTAGGAAGATAGGAAAGATTTGGCACAGTGGATTGAGATCAAGGTGTTTATTATCTCATTAAATCTCACGGGTGGCGTCCAGTTAAGCTGGGAGAATATAGAAAAGAATGCTGCCTAGAATGGGGCTCGAACCCACACCTCTAAGCTAGCAGTCGAGCACTACATCCACTGCACCATTGCCACCCAACATCTATGCATCCAAATCATTTTTCAAAAACTTCACAAATGTAGGGAGCCAAATTTAAAAAAAAAACAATATAACTATATGTACCTTACTTATGTACCTACATATTTGTTGATGATTATTTTAATCCAATTGAATTTTGTGAATAATTTTTGATAGATATGATCTTATAGATCATCTTTCATCTTTCTTTTTCACTGGTATAGTGGCAATGAAACAACGTTACACATATTTATTCGACAGGTATTGTAGTCCTCTTCAGGCAATATTTTATAAAACAAAACATGGCTTGCAAACAAATAAAAAAAACAATAATTTATTAAAACACTTCTGTTGTTGAAGCAAAATCAATTAGTTTTAATCTTCTTCGAAATCAAAAGTGCCTTACTAAATTTTTAAAAATATTTTTACTTTTTTCGTGTGTCAATTGCGTTAAAAGTATGGTTAAATCTGATCCCATGGCTAAATTTTGACATTACTGAGGTGAATATGGACGTTAAATTTTAACCTGCTCAGGAGCTCGTTAAAATTTTAGCCGGTCTATGCTCATGAAGGAGTGAGGGAGATGAATGTAGATAAATATTTTATTTCGTTGTTGTGAAGTCATGAATCTTATCGGGAAAGATTAAAAAACTAAAATCTAATGAAAAGATTAAGAAATATAGACCAAAGCCTTATAATAAATTTAGGTATGAATTCAAGAAAATCAAACAAAGATAATATATTTAATAATTTCTGATGCAAAAGAATCTTTTTGAAAATACTTTTTCAGATGATTCGTTCATTTTGCAAACTGAGCAAAAACCATGAATTTTATTCACCCCTATAAAAACGGATCAAATTTAACTGGGATCAAATTTAACCAAAATTTTAACGCAATTGACACACGGTCAAGTTTAAATTTAAATGAATGTGAGGCTTAACTTTCAAAAGAGGTTAACTAAAGAGAAGTGTTATAATGTGACAGTTGGTTGTTTTTGGTAATTTTCTGTTTCGAGAGAGAATAATCCTCACACTGCTACAATACTTATTTCAATGATTTTTTTTGTTTACTTTTTGATCACATTCAGAGATCGTTGGATAATTTATGAGATATTAAAATAAAGAAAATTATATTGACTATGGAAGATACCTAAGTAATACATGCATATACTAAGGAGCTATGAGCATAAATGTATAGCAACCTAAATATCACTGTTATCTCTATTTAACGCTACTTCGATAAATAATTTTGTTTTATTACTTTAAAATTAAAAATATCTGTCAAATTAGATATTTATCAACGCCCTACACCTACTCCTTAAAAAGATATTTCTAAGAAACCCTCAAAAACACATTTAAAAAAAAGATTCAAACTTGAATTTCTACGGTAAACGGAATTTTCATTATTAAGTTCATATTGTATTCCTCGTTCGTTCTTGCCCAGGGGGGAGAGGCATAGCACCCATTGCCCACGTTTGTATACACCTCCACTAAAACCACAAATCATGAATGAATAATGTTTAAGTTAGGCATATTTTTTGTTGTTCGAAACCAGTCAAAGCTTGAATACTTAAAACATTACTTACTTACTTACTTACTTATCCGGCTCCCAATCCATGAAGGGTCTCTGCCTGAGATATTGCGGTCTTCCATCGGCTGCGGTCCCTCGCACGCTCCCTCCAGTCGTCGAGACCAAGCGCTCTTGCGTCTGTGACCGCCTGGTCCCTATAGCGGAGGTTCGGTCTTCCTGGTCGTCTCGAACCTGGGGGCTGGGATTCGAAGATTTTCTTGGCTGGAGCGTTGTTGTCCATTCGCTCGATGTGGCCGAGCCAATGTAGTTGACGTGTTTTGGCTCTTTGGACTACATCCACATCTTGGTACAGCTCGTACAGTTCACGATTGAATCTTCTCCTCCAATCGCACTCTTCGCATATAGGACCAAATATCCGTCGTAGAATTTTTCTCTCGAAAGTGCCCAGGATCAATTCCCCTTTTTTACTTATCGTCCAGCACTCGGCGCCGTAGAGTAGAACTGGTAAAATTAGAGTTTTGTATAGCGTGCACTTTGTCTTTCGAGAAAGGAGTTTTGAACCCATTTGTTTGGCCAAACCGAAGTAGCAGCGGTTCGCTAGGGTAATTCTTCGTCGGATTTCCACTAAGGTGTCGTTCGTGGGATTGATGTTTGTTCCGAGGTAGGTGAACTCCTTGACTACCTCGAAATTACTGCTACCAACAGTGACGTTTTGTCCTAGGCGATGGACAGATGAGGCTTTGTTTGTTGATAGCATATACTTTGTTTTGTCCTCATTCACTTCAAGACCAACGCGTTTCGCCTGTTTATCAATAGCTGTGAATGCTTCAAGTACAGCTCTCTTGGAACGGCCGATGATGTCGATGTCGTCCGCATAACCAAGCAGTTGAGAAGACCTGTTAAAGATAGTGCCGTCCATGTTAACACCACTCTTGCGCACTATCTGCTCCAGGACTAAGTTGAAGAAATCACATGATAGCGCATCTCCTTGCCGGAACCCTGTACACGTCTGGAATAACTCGGATGAGCTGTTACCCATTTGCACGTTGCACCGCGTATTTTGTAACGTCATGCGGCATAGCTGGATCAGTTTTTTCGGGATCCCGAGTTCCGACATCGCCAATATAAGCTCTTGGCGACTTATGCTATCATATGCGGCTTTGAAGTCGATGAATAGGTGGTGGGTCTCGACTTGAAATTCGTTGGTCTTTTCCAGGATTTGCCTCAATGTGAAGATTTGGTCTATCGTTGATCTGCCTGGCCTGAAGCCACACTGGTACGTGCCGATCATAGTGTTGCAGAAAGGTTTTAGACGCTCACAAAGTACGTTGAATAGGATCTTGTAGGCAACATTAAGCAGGGATATGCCTCTGTAGTTCTTGCAGGACATAGGATCGCCTTTTTTGTAGATTGGGCATATGGAGCTATTTGACCAGTCATCGGGCATACTTTCCTCCTCCCAAACTTGGTTGATGAGCTGGTGCATGCACCCTACCAGAACATCTCCTCCATACTTGAAGAGTTCCGCTGGTAGGCCATCCGAGCCGGCGGATTTATTGTTCTTAAGCTTGTGGATGGCTTTCTTAACCTCTTCAGTACTGGGTGCTGGGACTGGATCTTCATTGACTGGTCTAATGCTTGTTTGTTCCCCTGTCGCCTCCTCTACATAATGCCCATTAAGCAGCTGCTGGAAATGCTGCTTAAACACGTCTACAATTTCCTGTGCTTCGGTGACTAGGTTCCCTTCGCTGTTTCGAAGAGCTTGCGTGCCAGTCCTATAACCAGATGCCAGTTGCTTGGCTGTTTTGTAGAACCGGCGGGTGTTGGTGGCGGTGCTGGACTCTTCGAGATACTTGAGCTGAGAGGCTGCGGATGCTCTTTTCTTTCTACGCAGGGTTTTTTTCTCTTTCCTTCTCTTTTCACGGTACTTCTCTCTTGCTGCTCTTGTTTTCCGTTGCAGCATTTGCATTCGTGCATTTTCCGTCTCCTGCTTCAATACTGCGCATTCATCATCATACCACGGGTTCTTTTTTCTTGGTGGTTGATAGCCTATGGTGGTCTCGGCTGTCTCTTTAAAAATGTCGCGATACTGGTTCCACTGGTTGTTGACGCTTGTGGCTGGGTGTACGGCAGAGAGTTTCCCGGTCAATTGCTCACTGTAGTCTCTGGCTTTCTCAGATGTGCTAAGGCATGCGATGTTGAACTTCTTTCTTTGGGCGGTCTTCGTTTTCTTTTCATTGGACAGTCGGGCTCTGAACTTTGTCACAACAAGAAAGTGGTCAGAGTCCACGTTTGCACCTCGGAAAGTTCGCACGTCCAAGATGTTCGATGCGTACCTTGCGCCAATTAGCACGTGGTCGATTTGGTTGGCAGTTCGACCATCTGGAGATCGCCAGGTTGCTGTGTGTATCCTTCGCCTGGGGAACCTAGTGCTACTTATCACCGTATTACGAGCTGCAGCAAAGTCGATTAGTCGGAAGCCGTTGTCTGTTGTCGTTTCGTGGAGGCTGTGCTTTCCAACTAATCCGCCAAAGATGTTTTCCTTTCCGACTTTAGCATTGAAGTCTCCGAGCACGACTTTGACATCGTACTCCGGACAGGCTCCGTAGGCTCCGTCCAGGAGGTCGTAAAACTCCTCCTTGTTAGACTCCTCAGCTTCATCGGTAGGGGCGTGTGCACATATTAGGCTGATGTTTTGGAAGGTAGCTTTGATGCGGATCACAGCCAGGCGATCGCTTATCGATGACTTTCGATCTGAGTCAATTTCCCACGACGAATCCGCATCCTAGCATGTGCAGTCTTTGGTGACAGCTGTAATAAATGTCGCAATCTTTTCTTTTCGTTATATACCTGATCCTATCCATCGTATCTCCTGGATCGCGGTAATGTCTGCCTTGTACCGCGAGAGGACAGATTCAAGTTTTTGAGTAGCACCTGGTGTGTAGAGTGTCCTTACATTCCAGGTGCATACTCGTAGATCATAGTCCATTTTCGTTCCGGGTCTGGTTGCCATTTGAGGGGGGTCGTTATCCGAGGCTTCCCGCGTCTCTCTCATAACAATTGTTTTTTTTACTGTGGTCGGGTCGTTAGCCCAACGCACTAACCTCCAATCTGTAGGGCCATGGGTTTAATGTTGCAATTCTTTCCTTGATCAACATTCGCACTTACAAGTTTAGCAAGTCCTGGCATAAAGCCATGACCAGTATCCGGCGGCTACCAACTTGGAGGTTTTGTAAGCACTTGATGTGTAGGAAAAGATACAGCTCGAGGCCCCCAGTTCCTACAACATCCAACCACCACGTTACACATATTTATTCGACAGGTATTGTTGTCCTCTTCAGGCAATATTTTATTTATAAAACAAAACATGGCTTGCAAACAAATAAAAAAAACAATAATTTATTAAAACACTTCTGTTGTTGAAGCAAAATCAATTAGTTTTAATCTTCTTCGAAATCAAAAGTGCCTTACTAAATTTTTAAAAATATTTTTACTTTTTTCGAGATTAACGCCGTGTTCGTGCGTCAATTGCGTTAAAAGTATGGTTAAATCTGATCCCATGGCTAAATTTTGACATTACTGAGGTGAATATGGACGTTAAATTTTAACCTGCTCAGGAGCTCGTTAAAATTTTAGCCGGTCTATGCTCATGAAGGAGTGAGGGAGATGAATGTAGATAAATATTTTATTTCGTTGTTGTGAAGTCATGAATCTTATCGGGAAAGATTAAAAAACTAAAATCTAATGAAAAGATTAAGAAATATAGACCAAAGCCTTATAATAAATTTAGGTATGAATTCAAGAAAATCAAACAAAGATAATATATTTAATAATTTCTGATGCAAAAGAATCTTTTTGAAAATACTTTTTCAGATGATTCGTTCATTTTGCAAACTGAGCAAAAACCATGAATTTTATTCACCCCTATAAAAACGGATCAAATTTAACTGGGATCAAATTTAACCAAAATTTTAACGCAATTGACACACGGTCAAGTTTAAATTTAAATGAATGTGAGGCTTAACTTTCAAAAGAGGTTAACTAAAAAGAAGTGTTATAATGTGACAGTTGGTTGTTTTTGGTAATTTTCTGTTTCGAGAGAGAATAATCCTCACACTGCTACAATACTTATTTCAATGATTTTTTTTTGTTTACTTTTTGATCACATTCAATTACAGTTTCTGACGTTCACAGAGATCGTTGGATAATTTATGAGATATTAAAATAAAGAAAATTATATTGAATATGGAAGATACCTAAGTAATACATGCATATACTAAGGAGCTATGAGCATAAATGTATAGCAACCTAAATATCACTGTTATCTCTATTTAACGCTACTTCGATAAATAATTTTGTTTTATTACTTTAAAATTAAAAATATCTGTCAAATTAGATATTTATCAACGCCCTACACCTACTCCTTAAAAAGATATTTCTAAGAAACCCTCAAAAACACATTTAAAAAAAAGATTCAAACTTGAATTTCTACGGTAAACGGAATTTTCATTATTAAGTTCATATTGTATTCCTCGTTCGTTCTTGCCCAGGGGGGAGGGGCATAGCACCCATTGCCCGCGTTTGTATACACCTCCACTAAAACCACAAATCATGAATGAATAATGTTTAAGTTAGGCATATTTTTTGTTGTTCGAAACCAGTCAAAGCTTGAATACTTAAAACATAAAAAATTAATAAATTTGGTGGCGTGGTGGTCATTCTCAACTTTTTGTGTGTCTGCTGGTAGTGGGTAAGGCTGGAAGGGACTTACAATTTTCATCCGAATGCGACTGGCTTAAATGAAAGGCACTCAATAATGACAAGAGATACTCCTGGAGGATTTGTAACTTCCTTCCAAGAGTCTTCCTGGTCGCAAAGACCCGGATCCAATTCCCAAACGTCTGCCGTGACAGTTTTACTCACTATGACCTTTATGCCAACAGTTTCCACCCATTGAAAGCTTGAATGCGTAAGAAAATTGTACCTACTTTAACTTGAATATAATCCATATTTGGGAAGCGATGTTCTTGGCCCAAGTTGGCCTTAGATATACGAGTATCATCGTAAATGTTAAAGCCCATTCTTTTCGTAAATATTTTTCCTATCATAAACATACCAACAAGGTTTAAGAAAAACAAAACAAAAAAATAAAACATCTTTGATATAAATTGATGGACTTATTATCTTTCAGTATTTCCTCGTTATGCCTTTTAAGTATTTCGTCCTCGTAAATTTTTTGGGCTAAGAATCCCTTTCTTGAATTTATCTTAGGGGAATTTAAATTCATGTCATGAATTAGACAGAAAACATTTTAAAGGTGCTTAATATTAAAAAGACTGAAGAAAGAGAAAATATACTTTTTTTCATACTTTGCTTTGGCCATTGCTCATAAGGATCCTAAGGACTATAAATCCATGTTCAATTGAATTACGTTCTTTTTATTGAACTAAAATCATTGCAAACCGAAGAGTGGAACTGAATTTAAGTTGGCCTTGAATATCAATGACTAGTATCAACAAATCAGTGTCAGATTGTTTGTTTGTTTCCTTTTCACATAAAATACTTAAAATTTACAAATTTACATATACAAATTTTTTTTTCCAGGCGTGAAATATAGAATAAAATTATTTAGGCCACAAGGAAGAACAAATATGATTTGATGTATGTAA
Organism: Dasysyrphus tricinctus; assembly: GCA_963921185.1. NCBI lineage: Eukaryota > Metazoa > Arthropoda > Insecta > Diptera > Syrphidae > Dasysyrphus > Dasysyrphus tricinctus. The sequence continues at coordinate 13,980 of CAWUEQ010000114.1, read as the reverse complement.
ATAAAGATTGAAAATAAAAATTAATTATAAAGATATTCGCAGCTTAGATTCAAACACTAACCAAATATTTCTTCCATAAGAACAATAAAAAAAAAACACGACAAAACTGAGGCAAAACCGGGAAAAGACCAAGGAGATACCGAGAACGAGAAGAGATTTAGTCAAAAGGGATTTTTTCAGATTTAAAGGAAATTGTAGGTTCTTTTTGTACTCTATGTACTCTATGTACCTACATACACTGAAAGTCACTTGTTTGAGGCCACTATTTTCGCAATCTTCTTTTCCCGATAAATACCTGTGTGAAAAAATTTTCCTGAGGATTAAAAAAAATAGAATATGATGCTCTGTCATTTTCCCTATTTTTCAAGTCTTTTATCTCGGTGGTCCAACAAATAGGACCCATGATTTAACCTTTTTAAGCAAACCTTATTGATGGCTTTTTTGTGGAGACTTTTTTTTGTTGATTTTTTGTTTTGCTAAAAATCTCCAAAAGGGGGTTGATAAAGTTCACGTAAAATTGTTATATCTTGAGTTCTATTAATCGGACCGTCAAGGTTGTGGTGTTTATGCTTAGAAAAAATGTGGCATCAGGGAATCAAATCCGATTTTGTTTTAAATAAAGCAAAGAGGTTACAACCCCGAAAATAAATCAGGGGATCTAGCAATTTTTAACCTACCACCCCTCCCAAAGGTTGAAAATAAAACCTGCCAGACTTTGGTATTTGATATCACGATACATGTACCCATAATCCTTCATACTCCGATTTTAGTTATACCTCCACTCCCAAAATATGCTGTCGGCTCTAGTTTAGTTAGTTTTTATTGACTAAATATTAAAATATACATGTACATTCTTTACCAAATTATCTTATAGTCTATATGGTTTGGCAATAAGCAGTCTACCAGAGTGGCATTTTATATAAACATTCTTAAAGAGTTTAAATTTAACATAATTAAAAAAAAAAAAAAAATTAATAGGTGTTTCAAAAGTCGCCTTCAATAATACGTGTTCTGTAGAGTAATGAATTCACGGTGTATTTGTATAACACATCCCATCCTCGTTCTCCATTTAAAATACACAAAGCCTCCTCAATATCTAAAATATTTGATCCAAAGTACGTTCTTCGTAGTTCATATAAGATAGGGCATATTGCGATGAAATGGTATACATCCTGATCCTCTCTCACTCTAAGGTTACAGAGATTACATTCTATTTCAAGATCTGTTCGATGCGGTATGTTATTTAAATTTGTGAGTTCTCCTCTTATTTTAAATATCGTGTTAATTTTTTCAGTTGAGCTCGTGTTCAAAAAATATGTTTTTTCTTGAAGATTGTAGTTAAGCCTACTATAGTACGATCGATACTGTGATGATTGAGCTTCGCTGACATACGAGTCGTAAAGAAAATTTCCCGTTTTTTCCAGTATTTCATAAAATTTACTCCTAAGAAGCGTGACTTTAAAAGTGTGAAAGTTTGAAAAGTTTGTATCTAAACCACAATTGTGCGCTAAGATGTCCCATTCTTGTACACAATTACTTTTCGTTGTGATCAAGTGAGAGAGAACTATTTTTGGAAGTCTTCGATCATCCATCCCCAAAACTTTAACTACATAATCAAAGGGTAGCTTTAATATTTCCAGAAAAAGTGGTGGTGCTCCTGTCTCCAGGTGGATCATGTAGTTATGTGTACTACTTGGTAACTTGAATACTCTTTTAATGCAGTATCGTAGAAACATTTCTACAGTAGAAAATGAGAGGTATCCCCACACCTGAGCTCCGTATAACATTATAGAGGTCGCAGTTGCTTGAATGATTTTTTGTTTTGAGTCATGATTTAAAAATTTGTTTCCAATACATCTTCCCCATACTGAACCGATTGCTCGTTTAACTTCAGATAGCTTGGCTTCAAAATGTTTCTTCATATTAAGATTCGCTGTGATCAATACTCCTAAATATTTATACTCCCTAACGACTTCTATTTGTTCTCCATCATATTTCCACTGTTCGTTTCTTGAATACTTCCCGCCACCATTCCTGAATATCGTCATTTTTGTCTTCGCCAAATTAACGCTTAGGTTCCATTTCTTGCAGTAAAGTTCCAGCCTATTAATCATTAGCTGCATACTGTTAGCAGTCTCAGCAAGGATAGCAAAATCATCCGCAAACATAAGTGCAGGGATATAGGTCGAATTTATTCTAATGCATCCTCCAATGTTCTCCGTTATATCATTAATGAATATCACAAAAAGAAGCGTACTTAGGATGCATCCTTGTTTCACCCCCATTGTTGTGGGGAATTCCTCCGAAACACATTTTCCGTCCCATACCATCGCTAGATTGTTTTCATATAACGATTTCAAAATATTTATCATTTTACTTGAAATTCCTATCTTGTACAGCTTATAAATTAGAGCTTCACGTGGAATGGAATCAAAAGCTGCTCGAAAGTCCACAAATAGAGTAAACAACTTTTTGTTCCTTTTCATGAATAGCTCGGCGATATTCACAAGTGAAAATATTTGGTCTATTGTTGAATATCCTTCCCTAAATCCTGCTTGAAATTCTTGTAGGACCCTTCTTTCTTTTACCCATTGGGTAAGTCTATTAAAGAGTAAAGCACCAAATAATCTAGCTGTTGTATTAAGAAAGGATATTCCTCTGTAGTTTTGCGGATCGTTTAAGACCCTTTTTTGTGCAAAGGAAATATTATAGACTTTCGAAAGCTGTTTGGTATATTCCCAGTTTCATAATATTTTATTGTATCCCTCTATTTAGTAGATTCGCAAAATGATGTCTTAACTGATCGGCTTGCAAGCTTGGAGCGATGACGAGTTTTCTTCCATTCAACTTTCTTACGGCTTTCCAAAAATCCGCGGAGGAACTAGCACAACTGATCGGAAGAGTCCTCTGTTGCTCAAAAGCTAGCTTGTTTGTGCAGCAAAGTTTTTGTATTGTTTATTCGCCGCAGCATACAAATGTTTTGCTGTCGGCTCTATATAAGAGTATGTATACATACTGGCCAATAAAAAAGGATAGTGTTGAAGGGGTAACTTGGAAAATCCATAGGAATTTCATAAGTTATGGTATACAAAAATCGAAAAATCTTTTTAAGAATTATTAAAAATACCCGAATGTTAACTTTTTTTGTTTTGAAGCACCTATTATATTTTTTTTCAATAAAAAATGAGTATGTCCACTATTTCTTGTTAAGGTAGCTTGGAATCAAGTCATACAGCTTTTTTTCAATCAAGTGAAATCTTGCTCCAGGCATCTCAGATAGATTCGGTTAAGGGGTTTTTGCCTTCAGGCTATCTACCAGCCTCATAAAATAATTGATATAGCCTGGCCCAAAAGTTTTCGATGATGTTTGAGTCCGGTAAATAGGGTGGCCGTGGCAAAAAATGCACCTTTTTTGACTGAATCCATCAGCTTCTAGCTACCCTGGATGTGTGGAGAGAGGTGTTATCTTATTGTAACATTTAAGTAACAAGTTGAACAATATCTCTCATCTTTGAATATGTCCATTCCAATAGATATTTGTAACTTTTGCCGTTAGTTTTTCTAGTTATAAACTCCAATCTAATTTTTTAAAGTGATAGCGCCCTGACCCATAGAACCTGACGTACGACTGTGAATACTTGTCAAAATAAGTTCCCCTTCTCTTAAATCATAAAAATTAAAATTCTAGATTGAATATTTGTTCATCCAAAGAGACAACCCATTTCCATTCGTTCCTCCAAGCATTAAAGATCCCTGGCAAAACTCTCATGAAGTTCCTTGTGTCGTCGCTGTAAAACTGGCTTCTTTTTTATTTTCTTACGCTGGGTGTTATCACTGGTTTGAATTACCCTTAAAACCGTCAAAACACCGGCTTATATACCATTTTTTGACCATATTCATCCCTTTCTCAATTATTATAAACTTCTGTTAGTAAAGCACGATTTTAGCTTTTGCAGTTCAATATTGGCAGTGGCCTCAATCAAGTGACTCAAGATTTAATATCCATTTTCGGCAACGTTATCCATTTTTGTTGGCCAATATGTATATCTACCCACAGGTACGAAAAATGTCCAGGAAAAGTATTTCTCACAGGTATTTATCGAGAAAAACGATTTCGAAAATAGTGACCTCAAACAAGTGACGGGCAGTGTATGTCCTTAGCAAAAAAAAAATTAATTTTTGTTATATATTTACAACTTAACATAACCTCCCCCATTTAAAGACACTTTCATAAAACTCGCATTAAACTATTCAACTCAATGTTCCTTATATGTTCTTACTCAGTGTACCTACCTATTTACATATGTACCTGTACCTTATAAATTTATGCATTTATGGTAGAACTAAAAACTTCGAACATGTCATGCTCCCTTTTATTTGCATATACATATCTCCAATTTAAAATAAAATCTTCAATTTTCCTCAATAAATGAAATGTAGCGAAACAGATATTATTATCAAAGAAAATAGATACACAGGTATGTTGCACACAAACCGATAAATCTTTGTCTTGTTATAAATGTTTGTTGATAAAACTTGAATATTTTAGGTTTATTGTTGAAACCTCAAAGCTCTGTCTTTTCCATGCGGTGATATCCTTTAAAAGAGAGAAAATTCCCAATGTTTTTAAGGAAGAAATGAAATAAATCTCTTTAATAAAATTTAAGTATTCAAGGGAATGTAAATACAAATAAAACGATGTTTATTTGTCATCATCGAAATCTACACAGCTATGAGGGCTCTTTGTTTTTGGGATCAGAAATAATTTATGGAAACAATTTAAGATATCTGAATTTAGTTTACTGTATATTATTTTTATCTTTAGTCTTCTATCTATCGAAAATTCAAGTGATGGAAATTTTCTGGTTTTTATTTGATTGATTAAGTACCTACTTATCTATGGTAAAAAATCTAAATTTTATAATTTCAATCTTTTATTTGTAGAAGCTTCAAGATGAAAACAATATTTTGCTTGGGAAATGTATCTGTAACAATGTAAGATTGTTTTTTTTTCACGCAAAACGGTTGCAAAGAGCTTTTAGACTGAAAAAAATTTTTGAGGGAAAAATTGATCAAAAGCTTTGAGAATGTTATTTTAACCGAAATTATTGAATTTAGGAGTATCTAGATATCAAATGCCAGCCAAGTTCGCGGCACTACATCCTTTTTACAAAAACAAATTCAGGTGATTTTCGACCCCCCTCTAACTTCAGTAGGTACTAATAAAGTCAGAAACTTCAAATTCTCAGTATTTGCTAGCCGCAAAATCTGCAATTTTCTAGTAAGGAGGACTGGCATCCACTCACTTTTTCAAAAATTCTTATATATTATATGGAACACTTCCGACTGCTGTAGAACGATGAAAATGGGTAGAGCGGTAGGGCTTGCTATACACACACAAATAACATGCACGACTGGGTCGCACGTACTTGCTCTTATGTTCAAGACACTGCGGGTTTAAGAAAATTGTACATAAAATTATGGAGATTATGAGAGAAAAATGTAGAGAAGCATGAAATACGACATTTCAATTAGCTAAAACAACTTTTATGACAGTGTGAGGTGAACAAAAAGAATGCAATCTTAATTCTTGATTGAATATGATTGTGTGGGGAAAAAAAATTAAAATCTTTGAAGCGGTTTTTTTTTAAATTAATTTTTTATATATAAAATTCTTAAAACATTTTATGAAAACAAAATTTGAAAAAAAATTGTCGAACCGTTTTTGAGATATCGAATTTTCAAAAAAAAATTTGAAACTTTTTTTAAAAATCCAAAAATTTTTTTTTGAAAATTTTGTTATGCAATATTATTTAATTTTATCTAAAATTTGTATGTAAAAAAAATAATCTAAATCCGTTGAGCCGATATGGAGAAAATTCAAAATAAAAAAATACGTTCTATGACAGGTACTATTAATAGTTGCTAAGTGTAAAATTTTATAATTTTTAGTAAAAGATCGTACTAATTTTAGTATATAGAAAAAGTTTAATCAAAGTCGTACGAGTCGTTTTTGAGAAAAAAAAATATTTTCCTTTGCGTTTTTCAACTTTTGTATGGAAGGTACCGTTATTTTTTCATAAAGTAAATTTTTTTCTAAAAATATTTTAGGGAGTACATAAAAACTATTGAGTATCGAGTTTCAAAAAATCGATAATGCCGTTTTCGAAATACTTGATTTTCCAAAAAAAAATTTTGAAGCCTTTTTTAAAAATCCAGAAAATTTTGGTACACAAAACTACTAATATTTTTTGGAAGCTTCTGTGTAAAAAAACTAATTGAAATCTGTCGTACATTTTTGAAGAAAATCAAAAATTAAGAAATGGTTCCTTGGGAGGTACCATTACTAACCATTTTTGAAAAATGGTTTTCCACCCAAAAAAGCCTTTTCTAAAATAAATTTATTGAATATTTGAACTTATTATGAATTAAATTTATTGAAATTTATTGAATATTTTTTAAGAAAAGTTGTTGAGCCGTTTTTGAGAAAAATACGATTATGTAAAATTGCCGAAAAAGATTGAATGGCAGGTAGGTACCGTTATTTTGGTTCTAAAAAAAAAATGAAAAAAACTTGTGCGGGCATAATCACCAAAGACCACTATGTACCAAGTTTGAAGAAGACAGACAGACAGACAGAATTGTGCCCCCCACTTTTTTGGTGTTCTCTATCATCGTAATATTATGTTTGATTGTTATCTCATTTTTTTTTTTGCACGAATCCAAAACTTGCCTTATACTAGTACCTATTTCGCAAGTATACATCGAAAATCTGGAATTTTTTGTTCAGGGGGCGTTGCATCCACCCACTTTCTCAAAAATTCTTAAAAATTTTATAGAGCACTTTCGACTGTTGTAGAACGATAGAAATTGGAAGATCAGTAAGACTTGAAGTTCATACAAGGATAAAAGTAAAAATTAAAAATTTTCCGCTCAGAGAGAGTAATCATCCAAATTCTTAACACTATAACTTGAGGCAAGCTGTTGCAACCAGACTGAGAGGCTAACGTCCTATCTTCCCTGTACTGACAATTGTTGTTGGATAGAGTATAGAAGCAGATACCAGAACATTCGGGCTATATCCAGAGTTTTTCTAACAGGTATGAAAGGCACATGCTTGACCGGCAGCGAAGCGGCACAGTTTGTTTTTAATCGTGGATGTATAAGGTTGGTTGTAATAAAAGTGAAAAGTAAAGTTGGTGAATTAATTTCAGTGTTGAATTATAAATTGTTTTGTTTGTAGTAAGAAAAGTAAAGAGTTTTAATATGTGAAATAAATAAGTGGACGTTTTAAATAAAGTAAAACAAATAATACAAATTGCGTATGGCAAGGCCCTCACTATGTCACTGTCACAGATGAGTCCAAGTGAGTAAGCCGGACGAAACGCCAATTTGTAAGGCTAAAGGGCATAAAAAGCTATTTTGAATCAAAGTAAATAAGAATAAGAAGAAAATATAACAATATTTATCTACTTTATTTAAAACATCCACTTATTTATTCCACATATTAAAACACTTTACTTTTCTTACTATATGTACAAAACAATTTATTATTCACCACTCTACTATACTGAAATTGATTCACCAACTTTGCTTTTCCCTTTTTATACGACCAACATTATTCATTCACGATTAAAAACAAATTGTATCCATAGCCGGTCAAACATGTGCTACTCGTAAGCTCTGGATATTGCTGGAATGTTCTGGTATCTGCGTAGGGAACATTTCTAATAATCTCCCTTTGTAAAGCTGACATTTGGCAGGTAGCTCAAAAGCTCACGAAAGCTCTCCGTAAGTTGGTTTGTATCGGATATACTCCGCAAGATGGCGCTTCTTCATTCGAGAGTCGTTATAGTTCCTTTTAGAGACGTTACTGTACAAATGTGAAAATCGTTAGAATATGTAATACCAATTTCTCATCGTCTTGTAACGTCATGATTTCGAAAAAATTGAAGAAAAAATGCAACGTGACGACGATAAATGACTTATTTTGCACTATTTGAATTATGTTTTTAAGAGGGAATAACTAAAAAAAGATCTCGTCACATTGCGTTGACGTTGTGAATGAGGCTTCACAGAGTTACAGCTCTTCAAAAGACACTTAAAACAAATTGAAAAAAATGTTTGTTTTTAATAATATTTAAACACAATCAAACTATAAGAGCAAATACTTACGATCCAGAGCCAAACATTCATTTTGTTTTTTTTTTTTCAAACAGCTGATAAAGCTCCATACGAAATTCCTTCTATTTGCAAGATAAATATTAAAACCATTGTTTTTTTATTTCTAAGTGTGAAACAAATGAAATCAATTTCAAAACCTATTCTAAAAAAAACTCCAATATATTTATGTTAAAGGTAGCACAGGGAAACATTTTAATAAGAAAAACAATGACTTTCATATGGTTTTGGGTACAAACAGAAAACAAATTTCTATTTAAATTTTTTTGTCATTTGTGCTAACACTTTTGATACCAGATACCAAAGTCATATTGAAAATTGTAAAAGAGAAAGATGAACTTGAAAAAGAAAAAACAAAATGAAAATACACCTCCTGAATACAAGAACTATAGGTAACTCGATTCTTTTCTATTTTTTGAAATTCTATGTAACCTATATCCACCCAAGACCGATACCTAAACACTTAGATTGTTCTCCTTCATATACTCTTTTGGCTATTGGAAGACTATTTATCTATTTATTTATTTATTCATTCATTTATTCAACAAGAAACTGTGTGTTAGCTATAAGATTTGTCTTTTTTACACTTAAAGTCGACTTTCATGGTATCAATATCTACCTACATCAAAAAATTCTAAGTTAACAAACTTTTTTCATCAAAACTTTATAAAATGGGTATGATGGAAACAAGGAAGTGGTTAAGCACAATCTCACTTAATGACTTGCTGATTATTTCGGCTCCGAAATTGTATTGATTTTACTACTCCTTATATAAATAATGCTCTGGGAGTTAGTTGATGTTTTAATTAATTCTCCTTCATTGAATATAGCATTCCTGCCCATTTGTTTTTAATTAAATAACAACTTGATGTGTGATGTTTTTCACTTATTTCTAGTATTCCCTTTTGAGTCCTGATTACAACTAAATATGTATTGTATTCAAGAAAGATACTTATACTTATTATTATTTTATACAATCCTGACCTCTTCATCTTTTATTTATTCATTCACTCATTCAACATTTATCTCCTAAGAACAAATTCCCAAGTTAAATCCATCTAATCAACCCAAATAAAGATATTCTTCTTATTCAAGGCTCTTATCCAATGGTGAACTTTTGTTATTCTTCGCACAAGAAAGATACAAAACACACTATTACTGTCACTTTGAACTTAATTGATAACAATATTAAGTTCCTCGAAATGTCACTTCACACAGTTTTAAAGAACATCGGGCTTGTAAGGCTTTGGTCATTATAATTATTTTATTATACTTAATAATGTCCTCTAAATCGAAAACCATCATAAATCTCATTGTGAAACATGTTTGTAATCCTTAAATATAAAGTTTCCAATGCATGTGTTAATTGATATTTCCCTTTAAGTTCCAAATGATGTGGCCAACTAACTGTATTAATACGTGTGTTGTGTATAATTCAATTAGTCGGAAATTAATTTGAATCACCACCATAATTATCCTTTAAAATAATTCAAAATTCATTCCGCAATTTGACATCTTATAACTAAGACAAAGACAGAAACAAGAACGTTGCATTTAAAACACAGTGTTACGCAATTAAGTGGTTAGTAAAGTTATGTACCTAGATAGTAGATATGATTCTATTGTTGCTTTAGGATATAAATAAGTGTATTAAAAGCAAAATATAAACCCGAAATCATCATCATCATCGTGGCCTGTAACCCCGGCTGGGGCATAAGGCGTCAACGGTCTGCTGCAAGGTATTTTAACAGTTGACACGTCTTTCTCTAGGATTCTGCTTCTGCTAAGACAGTTGATTTCCATGTTGTTCTTGGTCTTCCAACCCGCCGTGCACCCTGAGGATTTCATTCAAAGGACTGATTTGCAATTTCATCGTTTGGTTTTCTCAGTGTGTGACCAATCCAACGCCATTTACGGTTTCTTAGGTTGACGTCCAGCCGCTCTTGATTTGTCCTGCGCCACAATTCCTCGTTTGATATTATTTGTGGCCAGCGTATTTTTAGGATCAGGCGAAGACAGCGATTCACTAAAGCCTGCAATTTCTTGGAATAGGGAGATTTTCTTGGTTTCACAAGCATATAACAGAACGGATTTGACATTGGATTCGAAGAATCCCAACTTAGTGCGTAAGGAGATTTGATTGGATTTCCAAATTGTGGACAGAGTACCCACCGAAATCAGCACGAGCTTTATTTATAATACTTTTAACGTCCAGATCCGTATCACCGATTGCAGAAACAATACTGTCAAGGTAGTTTAACTGTTCGACTTCTTCCACTGGCGTCTCTTGTAGAAAAATATGCTGCTGGGTGGAGCGGCCTGTGAGCATTATTTTAGTCTTTTTGCTGTATATTCTTATACCACTCGACTCTCCGTTCACTCGCAGTGTTTGGCACATCCTGTTCAGCCCACTGATGTTATTTGCCAGTAGACATATGTCTTCGGCATAGTCTAAATGACTGAGCCTTTCAAACGGTCTACATTGAATGCCCTGTCACTCAGCTGCACCAACACTGACCGTCAATACGTCGTCCATCGCAAGCAGGAAGAGAATTGGCGATAGAACATCTCCTTGTCTAACACCCTGTTGCACTACGATGGAGTTGGATAGCTGCCCATTGTGTAAAATAAAACACCTTGCGTTGTTTTAGGACTCTTTAATAATGGCAACAATTTTTGGCGGAATTCCTCTACCAAGCAACGATCTCCATATACATTCTCGGTTAACTCGATCAAAGGCCTTCTCAAAATCCACGAACATGAGGTTAGGCGGTGATTGAAATTTCATCGACTGCTCGAGGACGAAACGCAGGGTGTTGATATGGTCGACACACGACCGCCCGCTGCGGAAACCAGCTTGATGCCTCTTGAGTGTAGACTCGATTCTAACCTTTATTCTCTCGAGAATGATGGTTGCTATTAGTTTTGGAAAACCGGACAAAACTGTTATACCTCGCCAATTGTTGCAATTCTTAAGGTCACCTTTCTTTGGAAACTTAACAATAACACCATCCTTCCAGTTGCTGGGATAGATTTCGTTTTCCCGCACAGCTTGTATCAACAAGTATAGAATACAAGCCGTTCTGAAGGGGTCAGTTTACAAAAATTCGTCTAGTATTCCATCAAGTCCAGTTGCTTTGTTGTTTTTGAAAGGAATAATCGTTGATGAGATTTCCAGTACTGTAGGGGGTTCGATGTCAATACCCCTGTAAGATCTACGCATCTCATTAAGCTGGGGTACTACAGCACTCTGCTAAACCAAATCCTCATTAGGCAAGGCACAAAGTCGATCCTTCTAGCTGCGTAGCTGATTCCCAGTTGATACCAAAACTGTGCCTTCTACATCCACTACAGGATGATTGGTGTTACTTTTTATCCCAACAACTTCTTTGGATATTTGGTACAATTCCCTCATATCTCCTCATCTTGCAGCGTTTTCCGCATTTTTCTGTGAGACCGTCTAACCTCACTTTCGTGTCACGTCTCACACAGCGATAGACGATCCTATGTGCTAGGCGATACTTGCTTCGCAATTCAACCTTTCGTTGAGCATCTGCTCGGTATTTATTTGCATCTTCAACGATTTGCGAAGTTCGATTTTACCCCAGGTGTCTTGGGATATCCAAGAATCTCTAACTCTCGTCCGCTTGGGTACAGTTTCGAATCCAGCCTCCATAAAAATACTTTCCATTTCACCCAAATCTCATCAATGGTTGAATGTTGAATTCCGTTAAATGACGAAGCTCTGTCGTTAAGGTTGGTGACATAGTTACGACATATGTTGGGATCACCTAAAGCATTCGTATTGAACTTCGATTTCCTTGCTGCACCCAGTGATTGTCATTGTACAGCTGCTGTTCGTAGTTTGAGACTTATGAGAACCAATCATGATATGGTCTATTTGGTTTTCAGTTTGACCATTCAGATCCACTCAGGTGATTTTGTTGCAAGTCTTATGTTTAAAACACAGTCACACCCAGTCATTAACGTTACAAAAATCGGCCAGCAAATCGCCATTTTCATTCCGTACCCCAAGCCATTTTTCCCCATCACGCATTCCAGACCGTAGTTTGTCTGATCCGACTTGCGGGAATTGAGATCTCCCATGACAATTATGATTTCGGCTCTCAGAACAATTAAGATGAGTGTATGAATGAATGAAATATTGGGGTTGTTGCACTGCGACCTTAAGTTCTATTGTGCCCCGAAGATGAGTGTAGAAAACGGTTGTGTCTTCCTCGGTCACTTCGTGTGTGAATTATTGTGACATTTCGAATTCTTGAACGGAACCTTTGTTTCATTATTCTTGCAGAAATTGGCGCCCAGGAAATAAAAGTACACCTCGTTCCTACGTTCAACACAATTCTGACACCATATGCAACCTTTGGCCACTCACTCTTTCATCCTGCCCGGAATACAGCATTCTCGTTTGTCCAGTGTCAGATTTGTATTCAGCTCTCTCTCTCTCCACCTAGTTTCGCTGAAGCCCATCAAGATACTGATCTTAAGGTGAAGCTTTTCACGCTCAACCTGCTCGTATCTACCTTAGCTATACAGCGATCGAACGTTCCATGCTCCGATTTTTGTACGTATGCGGTAGCCAAAAGTAACATTTGCGTTTCTTGAAAGAATTCTTCAATTTGTTGACGATTCATTTATTATTATGGCGTCTTGATTGACGCTCGTACATGAAAGATACTGCACCCCCAAAGCCCAAATCCAATGTGCAGTTTACTGCAGCCGAAGCTGCAGAAGGATTCTCCATTAAAAGAAAGTTGTTGTCATAGTTCATTCTGCCATGGTCCCATTGGTCTAGTTCAAAATTGTTATGCTTAGTTCACAGAAGTGTTGCTTGGAAATATTTATAAATTAAAAGCACGACTCAGTTGCACGACCTTGCTTTTGATTTCCAAGTGCCTAAGAAATTTAAAGAGAAGTTATACAAGGTGTTTTGCATGAAATGCTAAAAAAATACAGAGGATGGATCGAAACAAGAAAAATATTCTATGGAAAGGTTGTGTTTATCTCTTTTTTAAGGCGAGGGTACGATTTTCTAAATAATCGAGTAAAAATAGAAAATGAATTGCAAAAATTTCCATTCCCTGAACATCTGTTTGCAAGAAATGACAGTTAGAATGCTGTTTTTTCTTATTTTTTTGACTGGGTGCTTTCAATTACGCCAAAGGACGTTTTCTAATGTTCATCTTAGTTAGCTTTTACGTCTATTTGCTTTCAAAAATGTTGTGTTAAAATTATCATCATTTCCTTCCATCGTTTGTAGAATCACCCACCTACACATTCTTGCATAATATTTACACAATTTATTGATTTTATTGAAGAATTTACTCTAAGGCCATTTTGAAACAAAGATTTCCTACCCACGTGAAGATGTTTGACTTAATAAACATAAACGGTATATAGGTTACCTATCCTACCTACGAGTGTTTTTACTTCAATTGAATTGATCTTAAGGGTCATGATGACGTATATTGATTTTATGAACTTCAAAAATATTTTCACTCACAGGTCGTACATTCAGGTTTTGTTTTGAAAAAATTTTCCAAGCGAAACGAAAACTTTGTTTTTATATGAAAAAATAAAACTGAATGCATCATAAATTAATGTATTTCCTATGAAGTTTCTGGGCTCAGGTTTAAATACAATATTGAGCAGTGGCGGATCCAGAGGGGGGGCTATAGGGGCTGAAGCCCCCCCCCACAGTCGATTCGCACAATTAATTTAGTAGCAAAATAAAATTATTACGATATGTTTCAATTTTGGGTTCGTTTTCAAACACAG